>OX352712.1:20000-150000 GCA_947095575.1 Electrophaes corylata | reverse complement strand
AAGAACATAGGCTACCTTTTATTGCGAAAAAAAGGGATGAAGAGGTTGAAATAGGGGTTGAAAGTTTGTATGGGATTTCTTAATTTTAAAAGATAAAACCATCAAACTTTATAATTAAGCACTTGATAAGAAATAATTAAACATTTGTTCTAGCGTTTTTGAAATTTCGACCTGTGAGGGGATGAAATAGGGGTTGAAAGTTTGTATGAAGTTCGTCATTTTTGAAGATAAAAACATTACATTTTGTATTTAGGCACTAAATAAGAAACAAAAAATCGTTTGTTCTAGCATTTTGAAATTTTTACCAGTGTGGGGGTGAAATAGGGGTTGAAAGTTTGTATGGGCGTTCGTCATTTTTGAAGATAAAACCATGAAACTTGGTACGTAGGTCTCTTAGGATGTGCAGAGTTTTTCTACAAACAGAATTCCCAAAATTCGAACGAAACGGAACGGATTCGGAACGGGAACTACGAAGCCAAACTTTTTGTATACAAAATCTTAACCACTGAACCTAGGAATATGATATTTAGAAGTTTTGGGTGTATCAAGTTAAAAAAAATTTGGCTTTTGAAGTTAAAGTTCCTTTTAACGAATACTCTGCATCGCCGCCGCTGCCGTCGGTCGTCGGTCGTCGTCGCGCACATTCGCCGAAGTGTGGCGGCAGGCAACGGCGATGTCGTGTGGTGGGGGAGCGCACGAATCTAACTATGCCTACCCGAACGGGCAGACACGTGAGGGCAGACGTCTTAGAGCTGTCAGGAGTGCCGTCTCATAAGCTGAGACTGAAAGTTGGGGTTCCAGTTTTGTTAATGAAAAATCTCGAAGCGCCGAGACTATGCAACGGGACTCGATTGCAAATTACGCAGCTAGGACGCAATATTATTAGAGCAATTATAATGACAGGAATAGCTAAAGATGAAGAAGTTTTGATTCCCCGCATACCCATGATCCCTACAGATTTACCTTTTCAGTTTAAAAGAATCCAGTTTTCCCTCAAACCAGCCTTCGCAATGACCATTAACAAAGCGCAAGGGCAAACACTTAAAGTAGCAGCTGTCCATTTAGAAAAAAAAACTGTTTTTCGCATTACCAACTGTACGTGGCCTGCTAGGGAGTGTCGAGTCCAAACAATCTCCACATTTTAACAAATAATAACAAAACAGCAAACGTTGTGTACAAAAATGTTTTTAATTAGGTCATTTTAAAATATTTTTGTACACAACGTGACGCTGGCCCCTGTAAGTGTCTCTTGGACATAAGGGACCAATAAATTTTCCTAGGTACTTTCTGCCACTCAATGGAATACATAGGTACCTTATACCAACAGTAAACAGATATTTTTTTTTTTTTTTAAATATACCTACTCTCTTTTAACCAAATGCTATACCCAAATCTATACCGTTCTTTTAATATATCATAATATTCAAATTAAAAGTACGCAGACGAAGTCGCGGGTACCAGCTAGTTAATCATATTTAATGACAGTGCCAGTGGCAAGGCCGATGTATCTCCCGACCTTATTCATGATGTAGACACCCGCTCCGACTCCGACTACACGTACCTAGGCACGTCCTCGGGCTAATGCTTAACGCGAGACTCTGCTCATTACGTGCGTGATGCTTACTTACGTGAGGTACATTAGCTTCACCTGTACTATAAAATATAAAAAAAAACTAATGTAGCTTTCACGGTAAATATCCACCCGTGTAATGTTAATACTGAAAGAATATTGTAACGGAATAGTTAGCAAGTTGAAGTGGCAATAAGCAGGTTGTATAACTCGTAAGGACCGACAGCCGCCGGGAATAAAGGTTCTCGAATGGCGACCACAAGTCGGTAGACGAGGCGTCGGTAGACGAGGCGTCGGTAGACGAGGCGTCGGTAGACGAGGCGTCGGTCGCCCTTCTGCTCGGATGGACCGACGACGGAATTGTTAGAATTGCGGGAAGCTAGGGACTGAAAACGGCTCAAAACCATTCTTCCTGGAATCGTTTGGGGTGGCTCATCTTCAGCAGTGGACGTCTACAGGCTGTTAATGAGGATGGTGTGTGTTTGTTTCTTTTATCGTGAGCTATAAATACTTATTTGATGAGGTTATGTTGATGACGTCAGTGACTCATCAGGCTAGCCGCCTCTCCGCAGGAGCGCACAGGACACAAGACACAGGACACGGGACACAGGACACGAGACACAGGACACGGGACGCGGACGCCGCTTCAACTCCCGTCGGTCGTTTTTATGAGCGCTTCGAGCTCACGACGCTTTGTTGAACGGATACTAAGTTTAGGGTTCGTTTCTTGTATTAGTTCGTGTTCTTGTAGCGTCACCGCTCGTAAGAGCAAACACTACGTCAAGCTAAGTAGTACAACGTAATAGATGGCAATTATTTACGTTTGAAGATAAAAAAGGGTCTTTAAGATGCTACTTTTATTACGTAAAGATAAAATAAATGAAATAATTTTACGACTTTTAATACGACAGTAAATATCTCGTCAGACCTCATTAGTGTCAAGTAGGTACCTACTCACTCAGGATTATTTGAGAATGTTCATAGAGTTCAAATATTGTACACTTCGCTGGTCGAGTCGCTTGCGCTAGATCACCGATGCGCTTGGACTAATTTTCTAAACGAATTCTGATGTAGTACCTCATGGCCCACAATAATATTGACAGATTTTGTGCGTTCAGTCGTCGTCTCGTTATTAGAGAACTCGCGAACATTTAAATCCCAGTCGCGTTACAATTTTCAACTTTCCAAAATAACTCGAGAAGTGTGCTTTCAATAGGTCAAAGCCGCCCGCCCCGACCGCCCCGCCCGCCCCCCGGGACGGAACTTACCGCCGTAAAAGCGGGATTTATATTAGTAAACGTCTATAAAGCGGGCACGCGTCCCAACCGGCCTTTACCACAAAGTTCCCTCTCGCCCCTCGGGAGCTTCCGATTTACTTATTGATGTCGCGTGCTTGATGCTGCAACCTTTTGAGCTTTCCCAAGACAATCCAGAGCCGATTGCTACACCTCCCACTCGGACTGTCCGCTCCGTGTTGTATGCGCCCTCACTTGCTACCGACCAACTGCTCCTCTGAAAGAACGGACATTCGGAATATTCTAAATTCTATATTGTTACCTTATTGAGGGACTCCCTTCTTCATGTGTACAGTCAGCTACAAAAGTAGATGAAAATTATTCGGATGTGAAGTATAATTTGACTTAAACCAGCTCACTTTTCATCAAAACTTAACTTTATATTTATCTTCTTCGACGATCTGTAAATCGAAGGGTATTTCATAATGACGATTTAAAATTTAATTTGATTTATTTTACTATAATTATGTTACGGTTTTCACCAAACGTTTGAAGGTACCCTTAGTGCACACGATTTTAAGTCGTATTACAAACCGCAAGATAAAGTTTTTTATCGTGCATAGTAGAACGCTCGAAAGCACAGGGCGATAACAACAATGTAAATAATTTAATATTTTTGAAGCCAATTCGAATATCGCAGCAGCGCCGCGCTGGAGTGCGCACTTCAATACAATATTGCAAACAACATTTGGAAGTCAAATTGGGAATAACAACGCTTTGGCGCAAAAACCTTTTTGTTTAACCTCGCCTTGTCGTCAGGCTCCCGCGGCTCAGCTCGTTACTTCGCGTTTAGCGATATGTCTCGGCGCGGCTTCGTCCATTCCGAGTTATATCAGCGCAGAGACGCATTTCGCATTTCAGTAATACGTTCTACGGCATCACTCTTCACGTTGCCGAGCGGCTTCCGCACGTAGCAGGCTGGGTTTTTACAAGCTGTTGATAACAACATCCAGCCGTCATACCCTCGATGCTCCTTCATCAAGAAAATCGGGAATAGCTGGATTTAACTTAACTCAACTCCTGAAGCGCTATCCCTGATTAGAACTCTTTAAAACAAAAGAGTATTAGAGCCTACCTTTTTATAAACGAGGCCTAACGTAACTTTTTAGTCAGGCAGATAAGCGTAGATCCTATAGAGCTTTCTACTTTATCTACTAGCGTCGATAAAATCATGTTGAACGCGGCTCGGTGACAGGCGCGATATTTGCGCTCAAAATGTAGAATTAATAAATATTTCTGGAAATTTCGACAGCATCAACATAGACATTTGGGGCTAGATGCTTCAAACTAAGCATAACTTGTGCTCCGTGAACGACGTCTCATAGAGTGCTTATGCATGTTTTTTTGTAAATACATACTTAGAATACAACATAACACCCAGGCAGAAAGAAAACAACCACATTCTATCCACAAATGTTTGTTCTCGGTGGAGTTCGAACCCACCACCTGCAGCGCAGAAGGCCTCAGAAGGCAGGGCTACTACGAACTGAGCAATCAGTTTGACCGAGCTGATATCGTGCATTGGTTGCAGAGAACATGTGCCGGTGCCGCTGCTCGCTGGTGTACGTGGCGCCCTCGCGGAGGCCGCGCCCGCCCGACGACCCCGCGCCCATCGACATCGGTTAACCAACGCATTCATCATACCTCCTAGTTCCCGGCATTACCCCCGATGAGTTCACTGTGGAGCATATATCCTACAAATAGGAACCAGGATTGGTGACCGCCGCGCCGTGTGCCCTTGCTGAACATCCAACTCCCTCGTATTTGGAGCTGGGTGCGACGAGATGGCCCGCGCTCGGCAGGAGGATCGATGACCGCACTTGTTTAGTGCTCAGGAAAAATTTAAGTCTCCACGACCAGGGTTTTATGCCGTCCGTTGTATATTATGTCAGTCAGTCCGAGCAAACATTCTTATTATTGGGATAGATGGATGTATAATTTAAAGCATAAGTTAGTGAAAGGTTCAAGGTAAAAGGTCCTTATATCATTCCTCCGCGGCTGTCGAGGATCCGCGACAGGTTACTTCCACATTTATTATTCCTTTCTGCGTTGTGTCCCTACGCAACACGACAACCCGTCACACGGGCTCACGGCGCTCCACCCGTCATGTTTCTTTTTCGTTTTTTTTTCGACGTCTCACGTCGCATAAAGGAAAAGGTAGAAAAGCTTCGCACTTTAGTGGGTCGCTCCTCTGGAGGGTAATCCAGCCGCGGAGGGAGCTCCGAGCCGCGACATTACACGCACGAAACGACATTTCACCGTAAGGAAGAGGAAATTAAGGTGTTCAAAGGAATCACTGAACGGCTCGTGCACCTTCTTTTGATGTGGCGACGGAACCTCGGGGGCCTTTAAACTAGTTCACTTTAGAGTCGGCACCGTTATCAACGGATAAATTATGATTTCAGAAAAAAAATGTGAACCTTCCTGTTCGATTTGTTGCTGTTGGGATAAGGGCGTTCGACCCGCGCTCACTCTGCCTTGAAGGGGCTCACGTGTTATAATATTATTATAATACTATACAGCTAAACACCCACTGACACACTCACTCACTGACTGACATGCTCGATTTCGTAGAAGGAGTAGAGTTGGGTATGGATAATGTTCTAAGTAAATGCTCCTACTCTAGAGTTGACCCAAGGAAAATTATTGGCGATACTATACAGCTAAACACCCACTGACACACTCACTCACTGACATGCTCGATTTCGTAGAAGGAGTAGAGTTGGGTATGGATAATGTTCTAAGTAAATGCTCCTACTCTAGAGTTGAGCCAAGGAAAATTATTGGCGATTAGAAAAAACAAGATGGCGGCAGCGTCGATTTGCAAAATCGCAAACCTTGACCGATTTCGTTCGTTCAAACGTTGAATCTGGATAAAAAGTAGGAAAAATTTACAAAAATTTAAAAAAAAAAATGAAAAAACAAAATGGCGTCGTTTTATGTAGGTTTGAAATTTTTCACTTTTGGACCCCTCTTTTGGCGAATTACTTTGTTCTACAGACTTGCTAAGGTGGCAACACTGCTTATGCAGAAAGTTGCCGTACATGGCTGGCATTTCAGGAAAATTATGACTTTTCAAAAAACAAGATGGCGGAAGCTGTGGCGGCCATTTTGAAAACTGGTGCTTTTTTTTACACTTTTCAAAACGATTTTTTAGCAAGTTGGAAACATTTGATCGATTAGCGTTGTATGGGTCGGTTGCGTGTTTCGAGGAGGAGTGTTGCCTGGTTTAGAAAAACTCCCCATTTTTAGGGTAATTTCCCAGATTTTCCCCAAAAACATGAAAAGTAGAAGGAGCTACATTTTGAATAGAAATTTGTCATAGCTGGCAAGACTTTGTCGGCCCACATCACGTTTGAACATTTTCATTCCCCTTAGCTGGCAACCCCACGAACCATGGGTGCTCTAATTTTGAGAACCCCTCTCGACTTTGGTGATCGACTTTGTTCTACGAATGTCGAGGTATGACGACCGTTCTACCACCGTCAGGGTGCTTGGATCCTGGACTCCTAATGTCAATTTTGACATTTCAAAAATCCAAGATGGCGTCGGGTGTGGCGGCCATTTTGAAAAAAAGTTGGGTTTTTGCCAATTTTCAACTTGAAATAGGAGCCTGCTGGCAACCCCCGACTTGATTGAAGTCTATAGACCGATTACTCAACTTGATTGGGGGTGTTGCCTGGCGGAAAAATCTCCCCACTTTTAGGGTAATTTTCTCGACTTTTGACTGATTTGGTGATTTTAGGGCGTTTTACGACTTTTTTGGGAACCTTGACCTGTCAAAGTGTTGGGAGAGCCTCGCGAGCTGCGTGCAGCGAGCGCAGCACCCAAAAAATTACCCCAGTTTTAGGGAGATTTTCCCGACTTGGACTGTTTTGGAATTTTAAGGCGTTTTCAAACTGGATGTGGACTTTGAAGGTATTTCACGACTTAAATATGTTGCCTGCTCATGAAATTTTCCCCATTTGTAGGGTAATTTACCCGACTTTTGATTGATTTGGTGATTTTAGGGCGTTTTACGACTTTTTTGGGGGTTGGGATTTTTAAAAGTCCAAACCATAACCCACGCGAGTTGCTTGCAACTCGCGCACCACGCAACCTCTAGTTTTATCAATGCATGTGAAAATGTAACTTTCTTAAAAAGTGACGTCACTAAAATGTCTTTTTATCCTACTCGTTGATGGAACGAGCGGGATGCTAAGTGGTTCCCATCGCCATAACACAGCAGCGGGGCAGCGTAGGTCACGGTGGTGGAAGCGTGCCCCACGATGTGGTGCGGAGCGTAGGTGTTGGGCATGTTGGAGGAGAGTGGTCAGGTATGTGGTTGCGTGTCGCAGTGTGGTCGCCGCCCTCGCTGACGCGCGTGTGCGCGTGCTGCGGCACGAGTGCGCCCGTGCTGCCGGCGCTGCCGGGGCCGCCGGCGCTGCAGTTCCAGCAGCTGCCGCTGAGGAGCGGTGCGTACGCCAACACCTTTATTCATCTAGCTTTAATATGTGTTCGAGCATTACTTCTGAGGTTTATATGAGTAAGTAAGGTGGCGCTAAAGCACTGAATGCTTGTAGCCTGCGAAGGGACATTACTTATATTCTACTATGATATTAATAAGTAAGTAATTGATTATGTAGTTGGATGAAGTATAGGAGTTCGTTCCAACGTCGATAAAATATTATTGAAAGCTGTCTAGACGCGCGCACTGCGGCTTCAGTATACCTATGTGCTGCGCTATCTGGAACATAATAACGTCCATATTCACACCGCATTCTACTTTACAACGATTGCACATGGCCCACAGTTACTAAGAACTTTAATAAAACTCAAGTTTTTAGTGGATGCTTTGTATTTAACAAATTTGCGACATGTTATTTAATGACAGTAGTAATGAATGGTCCCTTCTCGAATGTTTTGTGTGGCTCCATCGGCGTAGCTATCAGGCGCGGAGGTGACGCCCAGTGAGATGTCTCGGAGGAGAGAGCATCAGTTCAAGTGCTCCGTCCAAGCGTTATTTTACTGCGAAAGTTTTTTCTGCTTCTCTTTCACATCGCAACGAATGAGTTTAGATGACATTTAAGACGTGATTGTAGAAGTTATGAAGATAAAATAGAATAGTTTTGATTTCTTAACCTTTTCTTTCCACGTGAACGTGGGTTTTATGAATTCGTGGAAGTTGCTAGCGACCCGTACCTGCTTGGAAACCTTTCGGATCAAAAACGTAGCATCTTTAATATTTAAAAAAAAAACTAGAGCTGATCCGACATGTTCCCGATAGTTTTCTAAGCTGTATATTGAAGTAGGATGTATGAATGTGTGTTGTTCATCAGTGCGGTCTCGTGTCGTGACGCTACGCAACGTGTCTCCGCTGGCTGCCAGCTGGCGCGCCGTGCTGCGACGCTTCCCACGCCGGCACACGAGGGCACGCGACACAGGTACACTACAACACTATTCGGGTAGAATAACATTTTATATGAAAATATGTACAAAACAAACCATGTTTATTTTTAATTCATTATTTTTCATTAATTTAACGGCCAAAAATTATGCTCCAAGTGGAATTCGAACGCATTTGCGCCATCGGAGTCTCACCCGACTCCACGAAATACTAAGGGATATTTGAATAGGGTACTTAAGCGACCGCAGCTTCACCTACAGGTCTGATGATATAATATTGTTATCGGTGCTCGATAACCAACATTTCATTCAGTTTAATCAACGAGAGATGTTGCCTTTTTGAAATGTAATAGTTTAATAGAGTTCGTCTGCACTATAACATCTAGCTTGCGATTACCATAAGTGCATCCAAACACTATGCAACTAAAACACATTACAATAACTACCACTTTTTTGTCTTTCGTTAGACAAATCAAACCATGTATCGCTCTCTGTACTTGTGGATGTGGAATCGAGCAGAAGCGGGCTCATGGCGGAACTACTCCTGAAATGGTCTCGATACTTCAGCAAATAATGTTAGCTTGTGATCGAAATCGCGTGGAATCTAATACTACTCTAATATTCATTAACTACCACTAGTAGAAGCTAACTATACTTTGAGATAGATACATTTTACATGTACCCCGCACAAAAAATACGGTCATTAAGAAAAGTAAGAGTAATGCGTAAAAGGTAACTTCTTAAGTTCAGACGCGACAGGAGAGCTGGGGAGCTTCGTGCTGCGAGTGCTTGTGGTTGATGTTGGATCATCTATCTCATTCGATAGACATTGTTGTTGTGCAAGTAGATCGGTCCCCTTCGCTTGTTAGAGTTCAGCGCCTCGTCGTATTCTCCAAACCTCATTAACGTAAGTACATTCCACCTAACTTCATCCATCAGCGGACCGACATCGATCACATCTCCGTTCCCAACTTTACCTGTGCAAGCGCCGGCACCTACCTTCCGTGAACATCTAACGAACACTTTCGCGGGGTAACGAGTATTCTTCCTCTCTTTTATTGTTGGTGGGAAGTGAAGGAGGAAATCGAAGATGAGAAGGAAAACAATGCTCAATTATCGAAAGCTGTTGGAAGTGTTCCATTGTGCCCCCGCGCGCCCTCGCGCCGGGGATAGGGGGGAAAGGGGGGGAGGGGGAGGGACGCGAAGGCATTATGCTAATAAACTGTCTATTTACTTTAAGCTTTCTCCTTGCATTATTGGTTAAATTGACACTTTACATTCTCACCGAGCAATCCTCTAAAGCAGATAAAAACTTATTGACTCAGTTTTTGAATCTTATTATTTCAGCTTGCAGCGATGAGTACGTACATGACGTGATAAGGAACCACTAAATTTTGTTGTTAAATTATCGAATCCAAAGTATTTTAAGGATCAAGGAAGTAACGCAAGGAATCAAGCTATATTTCTAGCTATATCTATCTTGTCATTTATAGGAAACAGGCGTAGATATTTTTGGTGTGAAGCTAGGTTATTAAAAAAATGTGTAGAAGATGGGTTTTAAAAAGATTAATATAATTCAAATATCAGCTTCCTTCTTAAGTTATGTTTGTAATAGCCTCGAGGGGGTAATAAATAAATGTTTGTCAATCTACGCGTCGATAAATTGTAAGTAATAATGTGCTAAAACGCGCGGTCGTTAGCGCCACTGCGACGCGGCGGCAGCTCACTGACGGCCGTTAGTTATGTTAATGTAACGTCTATTTATGAGAGCACGACTTCACCTTTCCTCCTCTTACTATAATTGTCCAGGGAGTAATCATAAAATATACATACCTTCTCGTTTGTAAAATTTATGTTTAATATTATGTAAAAGTATTACTTCCATTGAAACTGTTTCAATTCAGAACTAGGTATTTTATTGAAACAACACTGTTCGCTGCAATTTCAATTTGCAAAATGTTTTTACGCATATGTATTTTATTTTTTGTAGCTCACAGGGTGAATCGAGAATCATTCAAATAGATATTATTTGCCATTTCAATGAGAAAATACAATATTTATGGCTGCAAATTTGTCTGTTGTTACGTTCGATGTATGATAAAGGATTCCCTCGGGAACTGACAGCTAATTAGTGGCCATGTCACTGCTTACCAAATTACCTACAGTTGGTTTGTTAACATGACACAACATTTATACAAATATTTTAGTAGTAGAAGTTTAATTTTTTTATGTACTTGCTGATGGAACGAGCAGATGACCACCTGGTGTCGAGTGGTTACCATCACCTATAGCAAAGCATTGCCTCATTCTGAACGTGACCTCGCAGGTCACGCTCATTATGAACGTGCCCTACGATACACTACTCTGCGTCCATCAACCTGAGGCATCCAGGTGTCAAGCCTCACGTGCCCGGTGTAACTACACACCGGCACCCACCCCCCTTCAACCCGGAACACGCTGCGCTGCTCACAGGCAGAAGTAGGCATGATGGTAGGACTGCCCCGGACGAGCCCTTCGCTAAGAGCTCACTTCTACTATAACTAAGCCTTAGTAGAAGTGTCTTTATTTATTCGACAAAATGTCTGCAAAAGCTTTTGATAGTTTAAGGTTACTTACGGTTATAATATCATAATAGCAGTTTATAAATACAAGTAATAGAAGATTTAGCCTTGTTATAACATCAGCAAACTCCTAGCTATCGTTCAATGTTTGTTTTGCTTTGAGGTTTGTGTTGTGTGGCCCAGTGAAGCTGCTTCCGCGGCCGCAGTGTCCATGAGTGGCCGACGCGCGAACATACTAAATATTCATATTAAACCACCATTTTATAAATAAATATTTTATCAGCTAGCTGGGCTTAAACAAATGTTTTGCTTGCTAGGTCACGCTACGAGAAATGTTTATTTATTTAACAGGATCCAATGAAATGTTGGCCTCCCCCCCCCCACCCACGCGGCCGCGGCCGGTACGCGACCAACGATAACAACATTCAGTTACTCTGAGCTACGAGGGGCAATTCAACATTTCAGAGTTCAATATTGGCAAGATCTCAGCAATGACGTCAAGTAACAGCTACTAACCAGCTCACAGTAGTTACTTATTGTAACAATTCTTACATTCACTTACCTACTTTTATTATGAACGATAATGAAAAGCATTTCTTGTGATTTTATCAAATAATAATGTTTGTCTTTGACTTAGCACACTGAGGGCAGGCAATCTCTTTTATGAAATATTGAAGCCTTCACGTTCACTCCAACAGACCGGATATATGATATTTTTTCTTGTTCCTAAAAAAACAGAGTTAGTTGACAAAACGCTAACAAATGAACAAAATGAACGAAATGTAGAACGGTTGCGTTTATTTATATAAAAAAACTAGAAAACGTTCCCGACTTCGCTCGCGTTAAGTTATTTTTATACAAGCTTCGACCCCGTTGTGCTGTACCCGTTTAGAGGTTGAATTTAGGGAATTACTTTCTTAGTATACCTCTACGCACCAAGACGAATATACTCTACACATTTTGAATCTTTAGGTTGGTTTCGGTTGTGCCTATATGTAAGTCAGTCAGTCAATCAGTCATTCAAAAAAAACATATTTTCCGATCCCATAAAGCATAACATGCCAGCTTCTGAAGCTAAATGATTAGAACAGAATAAAGTAGTGCAGAGTGCACCACTTACAGCACACTACCAACTGTACTGTGCTCTAGTGCTCTAGTGCTCTAGTGCTCTAGTGGGAGGTAGGTAGGTAGGTAGGTAGGTAGGTACGCTCACTCGGCGTCTGCTGGAGCGGAGTGCTCTCGAATGAAAGCAAATTACATCTCAATATGTACGCGGTACAGAAGTAACTTAGCCAGGATTATTGTCTCCACTCTTTGATTAAAAGGTACCTACAGCATTAAAGTATGTAGATGTAGTAGTCAGACAATGTGTCGTTGGAAGTTATTTAACCGGAGCAAACGTAACACAGCTGCTGCGGTTTTAAAGACGTTTACTTAACAAGTATCAGATTAATAACGAGTTGTTGAACTTTAGTTGGTTTTAGTTTTAGATTTGCTTAAGTTAAGTAAGTAAGGGCGCGATCGAGTTTGCGTTTATTATTCACTACGCTACTGAGGTCACAAGCTGACAGCACAAGCGGTTTGTTCGCAGAGTTGTGCGCTGGTGACGTGCAGGAGCCGGGCGTGGCGCTGGCCTGCTCGCCATCGGGTGGAGTGCTCGGCGCGCGAGCCACGCAGGCGGTGCGCCTCGACCTCTACGCCGACTGCTGGGGGCTCTACCACGATCAGCTGCTCATCTCGGTCAGACATGCTCCTGTTGTGACGTCAGGGAGCACATTAGAGGCGAAGCCTTCACATTTACATGCCATGGATAATAATATCTCAGTTCACGCCATATTTTTTAATGTTTCACCATGCCACGGTTTTGTTCAATAGTTTGTATTCCATATTATTGAATGTACAAACAACAAGAAGTAGGTACAACCTTAAAGCATTACTCGCTACTTCGACGCTGAATCACAATCAGGTAGCCCTGAGTGGGTGTTGTTGGGTACTCGGCGCTACCTCCCTCAGTGGTGATATGAGCTCCAAGTACCGCACGATGCGCTGTTGTTACATTGTACGCGTATTTGCAATTCATTAATACTTCAAAGCCGTGCGCGTCAATATTAGCGGCGCGCTTTACATTGCCGGAGACGGTGGAAGCTCTACGAGAGCCCGCCTTCAGCGCGAGCGATGTAACCACCACGGAGCACTGCACACTTCGCGCATAACCCTGCTAGAGTCACGGCCTAGTTCCACTCCAAAATACTCGTTAACTATGCAAAATTAGCAGTAAAACACTGTATAAAAAATTATAAATTATGCATTTACATAAAACAAAGCGTTTATATTTGTATGAATATAACATACACTATCAATGGAACAATATGAATTCATAGAAGAAGCTTTATGCTAAGCTTATAATAATTACAATAAATATAAACTGAATATGCGACAAACAACTTGTCAGGAGGCAGGACTAGCATCACCAGCGTCAGTGCGCGAGTGCCGACCGCAACAATATACTGCATATTTACAAAAAAAAAACGTATGTAAGTATTCTATCAGTCGTCTGGTTACCATGGTACAAGCTATGCTTAGTTTAGGGTTAAATTATGTTGTGTAAAAATGTTCTCCAAAATATTATTTAAAAAAAAAAATGGTTAAAAGGCAGCTGCTGTCTCCACGGTCGGCGCGACGGATGAATGCTTGCTCTGCGCGCGCTGCGTGCTCTTACCTTTCGTTTAAGTACGTTTCAGGCAGAGCTCTGTACTCTCCTTTGATTGGTAAATTTCGCTGTCACCAACATTCCGCCGGCGCCGGCTCGAAGGCTCACGTGTTCTATTGATCAAAGCCTATTTTGTGTACGAGTGGGTAGTCAATTATGCTGGTAGCGTTTTTTGAGGATGTTTTATGATTGGAAAACAATCCAAAGGTTTTTTCCTGGTGCTCTTGTTTAATTTATTTATTTATTTCTTGGAAAACCAACAGCTTATACAAACTAAATAACATTGGGATAGAACCGGAAAGCCAATTATAGGTTTTCACGTATAGAATTTGGTTATGATACACTTGCAACTGTGAAAGTCCTATTGAAAATCTACAACATGATGAAAATACAACACAATATATTATCTTATGCTGATGGATCAAGCAGACGGTCCGCCTAATGCTAAGTGATCACTATCACCTATAACAAAGCATTATCTTGCAGATGACGTTTGCTAGGGACGTGTCACGTCGCACTACTCTGCGTCCATTAACCTGAGGCAGCCGGATGCCCCAGTGCCCTCAATGTTACCAGTAGCTACCCACACTGGAACAACTGGAACCTTTGAACCGAAACACAACAATGCTGTTCACAGCCAAGAAATAGCTAATGTATAATATACAATGCGCAGAGAACTCTATGTATCATAGCACCATTACATAGCACAATTTACATAGCATATGTAAATTGAAAAAAATATTTTGCAGATAATAAAGAGAGATTGAATTTGAGATTGCCGATTTGAATCCGTTTTATTTCAAAGGACTGATATATAATGGCTTTTCTTAAGATCCCATGTTCCAATCCAAACATTTTTTTGAAACCAAAATATTTACTCATCGTACATTTCCATAAATGTAAAAAACTACTTCGCAAAATGTTTTTACACACACAAAAAATACACTTTCGTGAAAAGCTCACCGCCCTCTCACTGCCCTCGTAAGTACTAGGAACAAGTATTCGAGCCCCGAGCCCCGAGCCCCGAAAATAAAAGGCGGTTCTTCGACTAGAAGCCGCAGCGCGCGCCTCCTACCACATGTAGCAGTATTGTAGTAGTACTCATTGCTCACTATTGCTAAACATGGACTGTCTCCCCGCCTCACCCCGCTCCGTGCGCTGTCAGCATGCAACCCCTGAGGGACAGGAGCTCACCGGGGGCTGCTTGCAGGTGGAGCACGTGGAGCCCATGGTGCTGGATGTGTGGGCGGAGGCAGGAGGAGTGCCGGGGGGTGCACCTCTGCTCTTCGCGCTCAACCTCACCGGCGCACAGGAGGAACCCATCGTGCTGTGGTGAGACAACATCCGTTTTAACCCACTCATTTCGATAACATATTAGATCAACGGTTAAAATTTATTTTTATATGGTGTTTTGTAGTGCAGCCGTGACGAGACGCGATGGCGGAGGCCTAGGAGCGACCTAGGAGCTCTGTTAAGCTGAGTTTCATTGATTTAAAATAATGATGGGAATGCATTCCATCGCATTGTAGCGTTCTCATTAGATGCGGCGGCTCGGAAAGGAACGCAATTTTCTGATGTGATATTTTCCTTCATTTTGTGTTTAAAAGTTATTTTCTTTGTCTAACATGTTCTAAAACTGCTTAAAACCAAATACAGCTTAGTAGTAGTATTCCTTCATTGTAAACCATTCGGAATGGTGCAAATTGCGTCCGGATCTATCATTAAAATGTATCTAACGACACTTTCTTTACCCCTGCCTAGTTGCCGAAAAAGCTATAATGAATAGGAGATCGGTCCATCGGTGGCCGGTCGCACGTGACCACGAGCTCACGAGCTCACGTGCCGGCCCGGCTTACCTGACTCCCGCAATAATAGACAAAAACGTGATGGAACACGACGCGCTATTTTATTATTTGTTTAATCTATTTGCGCGCGAAAGAAAATAGAATCGAATAAAATGTTCACCTTACTTCGATAGGTTGAATATAACGAGCTACGAGCCTTCAATTTTAAACTAAAATAATACCGTTCCTTGTAGCCGCGTAGACCTTCTACGGCGTAGCGAGCTACCGACTGCTACGTCGTAGCTATTCGCTACGGGCAGGCGAATTAAAATAATATTCTGGCATTTCGTATTATTTTGATAGCATAAAACATCCGAGATATTCATAGCGCTTGGATAATTTGAATCTCGTTACTTTAAGAAATCAGTTTAAAATGTTCGCAACTAGATCGATAGGCACGTTCGACATTCTCACTGGTCGGCTGGGGCTGGTTGTTATCCGTCTCGGGGTGAAGGAACTTTATAAAACTTGTTTTTAAAACGATCCGCCGAATACGTTAGGTGCTCCTTATGTGCTTACGTAAGCGGTAGATTCATTGATGGCTGACCTGCTTCGACGGCTGAGCGCCTCCCGAGCGGCTGACATTCTGTCGCCTGATGGAAATTTAATGCCTTCCATATATAAGTATATTTGATAAACGACGCGAGAAAATTCTGACGAGAAATTTCGATGAATTTAGCATGATACACGGGAAAATAAAACCTTTAGGTAACTGTTACACCAGATTTTATGGTTCGCATAAAGCTGCGCGTCGGGGTTTTATATTAAACCATCAAAACTTGTGTGAACCTCATAAAAACTAACAAAACATTTCCTGACAACATTTGAAGTTTTCCTACTGGGCTTAAACTGGAGCACCCGATCCTGGTCATCCAGTACTTGTGAGATCCTGTAGAACTTCTCTGTACAATATTTACGATGATTTTATATCAGTATTCAGTAAAACATCTTGTTAGTCAAAGGTAACGCTGAAAACTTAGTAAAATTACGTAGATGAATACAGGGCCGTGCTTTGTAAGGCACGTTCCTCACGTATGAAAATATATTTTTTGTCAATGTTTTATCGTTAAGGTAACGACTACCACTTTACATCGAGTGAGTTATCTGCTTGTTCCTACAATAAGTAAATAATAAACCACACGGGTAAGGTCGCGGACATCACCTAGTAACAATATTTGTATACGAACTAAAATTCTTTCAAAGGAATATCTCAATAAATCGCAGAAAATATTTTTTACCTGCGCACAGTAAATTGTTTTTTATTCCGGTTATGGTTCAATATTCATGCAAAACAATATTACCGCACAGTACCGGTAGACAAAGTTTTATTCGACTAAGGATATCGTTATTGGAATAATTAAGTTAGTTAATCTGCCGTCCTTTTAAGAACAGACCGTTAAGTGAGATTTGGCAAAAAAATAGTTTTATATATTATGCAAAAGAGCAAGATTTGTATAGAGGAAACTTGCTCATGTGATGAAATGATAGATAGATAGATAGATAGATAACTCTTTATTGTTCACCACACAGAAACATAATACAAGCCACCGGTTTTTTTTTTACTTTTTTTATACAATTTGCTGATGGAACAAGCATATGGCCCATCTGATGTTAAATGGTTACCATCGCTTATAACAAAACATTGCCTTGCAGGTCACGTCAGTTATGAACGTGCCCTATAATACTCTGCTCTGCTTCCATCAACCTGAGGCATCCAGGTGTTAAGCCTCATGTGCCTGTAACTACACCGGCACCCACCCCCCTTCAACCCGGAACACGCTGCGCTGCTCACAGGCAGAAGTAGGCATGGTGGTAGGACTGCCCCGGACGAGCCCTTCGCTAAGAGCTCTACTACTACTAAACTACTACTACTGGTCATAGAGACTTGACATTTTCAGGGTATAATTGTCTTGGTGCTTAAACGTGTACTAAGAAATAATTCAACCTCTAAACAGATTCAGCAATAGTTGAAACTTGTATGAAAATAACCTCACGTAGATGGAGATGCACGCGTTTCGCTCGTCTAGAAATGGATTCGTTTCGAAGCGAATGAACATTGTCTAGCCTATCTGAGCTACCTAATCCTGTGATTTCCAACGATGCCGTTTTCCCGAGCGGCCGCAGGGGTCGATGTGATCTGCAATGTCGACAACGCGAAGACGCAGCCCAGCCGGCATCGCATCCCCTCTCTGGACCACTGGAGCCTGAAGCCTGGACATTCCTGGATACAGGGTTGTCGCGTTCCGATTCCATTCCAATGAACTTTTAACTGCTGAAAATCAAATGCTTTTGTATGTTAATTTTGACAAATTCCCTGCACTTTGATTTTGTAGTAGAACTGATGTTATAATGAATGCATGTTTATTTGTTTTTTCATTAAATGTAATTGCATATTAGTAAGCCGCAGAGCATGCTCTACAATCCCTTACGTGCGTGCGTGTCGCGTGTCGTAGGGAGAGTGCATATGTGTGAGGGCACATCGGACAAATAATAAATAGCTGAGGCTGCATGCATTTATAAAGTATGAAAATAACTAGCTGACCCCGCGAACTTCTTTCTGCGTTATTTTTATTATTCTATTCTAAACAAAGACAAATCCAAAAACACAAAAATCATAAAAATTAGTCCAGCCGTTTTTAAGTTATAAGTGGTGTAACTAACACAACTTTCTTTTATATAGATATATATACACGCTTACGCTTTTATAAAATTCAACCACTATTTAATATGTATTATTTTAAGCCCTATAAGGGTGGGTAATATAGTTGTACCCTCTAGGAAGGTCAATCAGCCTCGTCTCGCGTACAATAAATAGAAAATGTTGAATAAGCCCAGCGCAGGACGCGCGGTGAATACCTCCCGCAAATTATACATGTTTCAAATTTAAATTGAATTTAACAACATTTTTTCAGCTTGAGTTATGTAAATATGGCGAATGGTTAATGACACTCGGCTCACGCGGGGAACAGGTTTGAAACCTTTATAGTTTCAGGTTATCGACGATAATTAATGAGAAGGTTATTCATTTTACACTGAAATTGGGAGTTCATATTGAATAAATGTTCATATTGAAATATAACGCAAGCTTCACCTTTGAAGAATGCTTCGAATTGGGTCGTCGAACCGAGCTAAACTCGGGAGATGGAGATGGAGACGGGAGGCTGGCTGAAGTGCGGGGTGCCCTGAGCCCTGAACGAAATTTTAAAAAACTTAATTTTTTTATTAAAACACATCTCTATACATCAAGATAAATACACCTTGAATATTTTGAGTAAAGACTCAAAATATACGACCGGCGGTTTAAGCTGCGCGTTGTCTACATGTCAGTCAGTCAGTCAGGGCAAAGGTTCTGATTTGCAGGTGACTAACTTACCATTTGCGTAAGCGAGATACAATAGAAGCGAAAATTAATGAAACAACAAACTCGTGTAGTCGACTTACGTTGTGACGTCAACGTAAGTTGGTCTCCCATCTCGCTCTGGCAGCAGCGCCGGCGGCGGCGGCGGTGACGTGCGCATGAGACGAGGATGTGTATGAGAGCACCGTGTGTTGCAGGATGTCGTCGTCGGAGCCGGAGCGCACGCTGCGCGTCAAGAACAACTCGCGCGCCGAGCTGCGCGTGCTCGCCTACCTCTGCACTGAGCACGGTCAGCACCACTACTCCTGCGCCGTCTCCTTAAATATTTATTTTATTCGGTTTTTTAGTATTTGTTGTAAATGGGTAAGCTTTATTTTTAAAGAATGTAATCAAGTTTTTCCCTCAGTAATATCGGGTTAGAATCAGGCCTGGAAACATTCCATCGCTGTGATATCATATGATTTGTATTTCCCAATTGAAGCGGTTGTTCCGATCGTGGCGTGACGCAGCGTGGCGTGACATGATGCGGCGTGGCGCGACGCGACGCGGCCTCGACACTCGATTATATTTACTTCGGCAGCAACACGCCAGCCGCGCGGAATTAATTTTTATAAAAAGGAAATTGGACGAGTAACCCCTTTTAATCAAAAACCTCATGTTACAGGGATTATCGTCTGGGTTTAATCCTATTGTGGAACGAGAGTTTTAACATACCGTTGCGAGATAGTGAACTAAATGTTTATCGATGTACCTCCTAGTAGCGGCAGTTGTCTCCTAGTCAACTTTATTTGGCCGCTGCCTCCGATGCAGCTTAGAACGAAGCGAAGGGTAGGATAGGTAGGTATTCGTTGTTCTTGAGAATCCGTCGGGCGCTGACCTCGGACCAGCCTCGGCGCTCATCATCGGACCTGCTGGCTGCTGGCCCATCGGGACCGGGACTGGGACCGGGAGCTGCCAGGATTCTCACTTGTAGCTAAATTGCCTTCAAATGAACACGGCGGATGGCTTCAGTCATTCCGGTAGTTGGTTTGAAGAAAAATGTACGTTATTTCATAGTTTAGGCCGGGATGGTTCTCTCTTTTGACAAAGTATTAGGTCGGTCATTAATCGGTATTAGATAAAGCACGATTTCCATGAACACTTTAAATATGTCCAAGGTTGGCACGGGGACGGCGCCGGGCCTTGTGACGTCATTGTCAATCAGCGCAGAAGTCAGTCGGAATCAGCCGTGACGTGGGTCAGACGGCGCGGTGCGACGTTACTATTCAAAATTGACTAACGAGTTTACTTTTTGCTCGGACAAGCTTTAGGTACCTGCTCCTGACCTGAAATCGGCTCTTTCAAAACTAAGGATATTTTTTCCGTCAATAAAACGAAGTAGATAGTAATACATGCGACAAAAAAAATATATGGCCGGTGTAAGCAACTGTCTACTGACTAAAGGTCTGCGTAAAGTGTGCTGCTCTTGTCATTGTTTGTCGTTCTATCTGTTTACTCCGCCCGAGCTACAACAACTTTAGGGAAATCGTTTCCCAAAATGTAAATGATTTAATCCAAGGTTTCATTTTGGTAAAAGGCAACATCACGCCGCGCCACGTCACGACACGCCGCGCATGACAAAATAAGAATACCATGCGATGTAACAATAGCAATAACACAGTAACAGAGCAAACAGTAAGAAAACTAAGTACCTACTCGATAAAATAAAACTCTTGCGTTGACTGACAAGTTTGCGTCCAAATATAGTGGCAGCGCCCCTAACAATGAGCTGGCAGACCGTGATGGCTCCTGGGCCCAGGATATGTTAGAGCGAGGCCTACACTAGTATCCAGTAGTGGAGTTCTTCAAACTGCTGATGGAGATTCGCAAAATCAACACTTCTCGTTCCCGTCTCCTTACTGTGGTGTTCCGCACTATGCATGCAGTGATCTGTGCACTAACAAACGCTCCAATATATATAATATCACTTTGGTAAAGCTTTTCACAGTCGACGCCACTACGACACCGCGACACACGGCCTGACGACGCCGGCGCCGGACGCATACTAAAGATCGGTTTCATTATTTCAGCATTTTGCATTTTTGTAGTGATTTAGAGCAGCTGCCTTTTCTGGAAGACAAGTTTTACGGCAGAGACACATTATTTATAAACAAGTCCTACTTTCTTACATATTGCGGTTGATTCGCTCTGCTCAGTCAGACGGGCAGGCTGTGCTTATCGAGCGCGCCCACTCCGCATAAACAGCCGTTGTTGTAACCGTACCTTGTGATAACAACTCATACATGAAAGCTGCTCGTTCCTAAGTAATGTCTCCAATTATTCTCCTACCTTATTATGGAAAAGGGTTCAGCATTGTTTTGAATGAAATATATAACTTTAAATGTTATCTAGCAGCTCGGTGCATATGTATTGTGTATAAGTTACTTGACCACGACTACGACAAGGTCAGTCACACATCTACTAAATACTGTTAACAAAACGTTATTATACTTTATAAGCGACCGTGCAAACTCTACCTACTGTACAAAACTGTAAAAGTTGGAAAGTCAGTAGGTAACATTAAAGAATTTTTTTCAGGAATCTTGCTAATAGTATGTACTTAAAAAAAGGTAAAGAGACGAAATCAACTTTTTTTTTTAAATGTTTTTTGTTTGTTATACGATTGTTTGTACACGCATCACGCAAGCAATACTGAATGAATGTTGATGCGATTTGCAGAATTAGCCAACTTATAATCAACTGAAAACTTAGTAGGATTGAGCTGTCATAAAACTTGTGAAAAAATTAAATTAAGTTTGTATGGAAAATGTGAACGAAGTCGTGAGCTGGTACAATAATAATATAAATGTAGTCTGAAACTTTAGCTCTAGCCAAGCCAAGCCAAGCGCGAAAAAAGTAGTTATTGCATTGTTGTATGGAGCCTGTACGTCGCCGTCGTGGACGCAGTGCGCAGTACGCAGTGTGCAGTGCGCAGTGTGCAGTGCGCAGTGTGCAGTCATGCTGGCACGTGCTGTAGACAAAGTTATGCATCCTGATAAGCTTATTAATGTTTAGAATGTTGGGGAGTGATGTTGTTAGAGCGCGCGGGTACAACCCCAGGTTGAGCAGGCGCATGTGTCCACAGAACACGAGCAGGACACGCTGCCGTTCCGGCTGTATCTGAGGTTCTTCGACGTGGCGCCGCGGACTTGCCCCTGCGTCTCTGCCTACCCCTGTGAGTGCATCTAACTGATCACTTCATGCTTGGTGAGGTATTTTCTCTATCGCGCCAGTTTCGGTGGTTTCAAATCTTCAATTTTGTTGGACGCCTTGTTTTATATGTATCTATCCAAGTTCACTGGCAATCGAACCCTTTTAGTTTAATTTACTCAGAGATTGCTTTTTTTCCATTTGAAATAGGATACGAAAAAATCCTTTCACCCGCTTCATTTGAACTTTAGCTTTTTCAACGGTTATTTACTTTGTAACGGTGAAAAATATACTCGAACCAAATAAAAATAATATTCTTGACATTTAGGTTACTAGTTTAATAAAATCATCACTTGGTTTAAGATTCTATTTTACAAGAAACACTACCAATGAAATATAATAATGAATTTCAATAAACTGATCTCATTCATAATGGTGTCTGCGCGCTCCTTCAGCTGAAATAGATGATAGGTACGTCTGTTGTCATCTCTTCTTCTTGACGTGAAGGTGACAGTGAGACATAATCACTTTAAAGATCTGCCGATTATGACACTGATTATGAATACTGACATACATTTAACACAACCCCATCTATTCCCAAGCTAAGCAAAACTGTACAACGGGAACCGGATGATCGATAGAATGCTAATACATTTTTTGAAACTGAGCTGCGACGGTTGTCAAAGAGCATTGTATCGATGCGACAGCGGAGAGCTGCTTCGGCGAGGCGTCGGTGCAGAGTGACGTCACGTCCTACGAGGAGGAGATGGACACAGCTATCGAGCTCTACCTGGGACCCGACTGGGGACGCCAGGATTCACACTTTTTCAAGGTTCAAACTTATTCGGTCCTTCATTTATGTCTTGCTAATGATGTTCGAGTGTTTCTGTCGAAGCTAGCTTCGATCATGATGATATTATGTAACGTTTCCGACGGCTCATCCTTGAAGATGGACGATGTGCGCAGGTGTCTCCGGAGAGCTGCACGCTGGTGGGCGGCGCCTGGCAGGAGTGGCGCGTGTCGCTGGCTCCTCCCCCCGCGCCCCCCGCGTCCAGCGCCCCGCGCGCCGCAGACACCGCGCTGCTGCTGCGCTCGCTGCCGCTCATCAATCGAGGGTTACCTACATGTTGTGTACCTACGACCCCTCCATTTCCTTCCATA
This sequence comes from Electrophaes corylata, assembly GCA_947095575.1. Lineage (NCBI taxonomy): Eukaryota > Metazoa > Arthropoda > Insecta > Lepidoptera > Geometridae > Electrophaes > Electrophaes corylata. The sequence goes on along the minus strand of OX352712.1, from coordinate 126,927 downwards.
GATTTCGTTAGAGGCGGTTCAAGGAGCGCCCTGTACTTTCCGCATCTTCCGTGTACTAAACGTCGACTGCGGTCACCGATCAGCCAGCATGGAGTGGTCAGGATGACGAACCCCTCCGAGGGGAGGTGGATGCCCGGCGATGTACTTAGGCTGATGACGAGTAATATAATAACGTGATTTCGTTTCGCCAGCGAAGGATGGTTCCGGCCGGATCCGTCTCCGCAAGTGGTGAAGCTACGTCAGACGCAGCGCCGCGCGCTCCTCAAGCTGTCGGTCCGGGAGCTGCGCGTCAAGCTCTGCGCTCTCGACCTGCCCTACCAGCAGGTGCTAAGGTGAAGGGGACCTGCTCAGCTCTGATCTGCTCTAGCGGAAGTCGACCTGCAATCGGCGACAACTCGTTTCGGCGATCGCACAGAAGCATTAAAGTAGGAGCTTCTTCTTTACTGGATGGATCAAAAATTAAATCGGGCCACGCTTCCTTCACAGAGTGCGCAAACGCTTCCGGATTCAGAACGTTGGTTGCGGTCCACTGGAGTGTAACGCGTGCAGCAGCACTCCGTGGTCGCTGGTGGTGGAGGACGAGAGCGGACCGATGCGCGACGCCGGCTGCGCCTGCGGGAGCCACGTGGAAGGACATCGAGAGTGTCAAGTCGCACTGTACTTACTGCCGCGTAGCTCCATGGAGGTCTGTTTGGTTGTGCTTGACTGTAGTCGACAATAATGATCATTTCGCCTGAAGAAGTATACTGTTAGACAACGGCGTGGTTTATGGACTTTTAGAACAAAATGTGATCTAAAAGTCGCTATTGATCCTTGTAATTTTTTAACAATTTCGTGGTTCCATGAATTAAAAAACTTTTGAGATTATAGTTCCCATTCAAAATATTGTATTTTTCAACGATTAATCATAATCTAAACAGTATTGTCCAAGACAACAATCTAAAAAGAAGGAAGTTACTCCTCGTGAAGAGCATGAGGTGTTTATTGCAGATGTGCGTGGAGGTGCGCGTGGCCACGATGGAAGTGTGGCCGGAGCCGGCTGTCTCGCCGAGCCAAACTAAGGTCTACGATCAATGGCAACGGACCGTTACCAAGCTACGCTTTTACGACGATTACAATGTTTTAATGGTAATTCTCTCAAACTCGGGCTCGATCTAAATATGTCGCTGCCCATCTTCTCTACGTTTTTTTTCGTATTCGCAGACCGTTCCACTGCACTTGGAGTTGGAATACCCCATCATCAACGTCGAGCCCGCTCTCATCGACTTCGGCTTCGTCACCGACGGAGACACCAGGAAGAGCTACTTCACCGTCTCTCATTCTAGTCGTTAGTACAGGTCGCTTCGATCCCACTTTTACGTATCGCGCTGCTCGTTCGCCAGGTGATACGTCCGCCCATCGGGCTGATCCGCAGGGACGGCGACCATAGACATGGTGACCGAGTGGATCGGCGGCGAGGAGTACCGCGTGTGGCCGCGAGACTTCTCCCTGCAGCCGGGCGGACGGGAGCGGCTCTACATCCAGTACACGGCTCGGTAACTCCTCCGTCGCATCATCGTCCCGCTTCTCTAGGAGGTGTGGGCGCGTGACGCTAGCCGGGTGTCGCATTCCGCAGGTGGTGCGGTGCTCCGTCGGAGGGCAGCGTGCGCGCGCGGGCGGCGGGGGGCGGCGGGGGGTGGTGCGCGGGGGGGGCGCGCGCGCGGGCCGCGGCGGCGCGTCCGGCCGACAGGAGGCTGCACGTGCACGACCACACGGACGACGCGCACCTGCAGCCCCCGCTGCACTGACTCCACCGCGCGCGCCCGGCCGACAGGAGGCTGCACGTGCACGACCACACGGACGACGCGCACCTGCAGCCCCCGCTGCACTGACTCCACCGCGCGCGCCCGGCCGACAGGAGGCTGCACGTGCACGACCACACGGACGACGCGCACCTGCAGCCGCCCCAGCCGCCGCGCGCGCTGCACTGACTCCACCGCAAGTTCCCGTCCGCTTGCGGTGGAGGACGTGAAGGAGTCGTTCGGATGGACCGGCCCCCGTTCGAGTACCCGGCGATGTGAACTTTCGTTCGACGATCGAGTTTTCGTCGCGGAGCTCCGCTACGTTTCCTTCTCTCGAGGCGACGCTGTAGACGACTAACGCCTCGAAGGAGCACCGAGATGGTCGGATGATTCTTCGAAGCTATGGAAGTACCTACACTTGCACGAAAGCAAGCATCGGTGCGAGTCTGCTTTGAAGTGAACGGGTATTTAAAAGCTTTGTAAATTGTTTTGAAATAGAATAAACGTTCTACCTATGCCTTTATTTTTACTCTTCGATGTTAGAGTGCAAATGAGTTGCTTCTAGTCCATTGTCTTAATCAAATTGTCGATGAAACGTCTTAAAGTAATTGGAGTATGCAAATAGTGTAGGTACCCTGCCGCTCGGCGGTCGATCTGCGCTGAATATTCATCGAGGAGTTTCATTATTTCTTGTTCGACTTTATCGTGCTCCAGTTACTCTTTCTTGGAAGCTTATTAGATCATGTAAGTTTGTGTTGAGATTTGATTAGCTACAGCATCCGTGTGAGGGTCTATAACAACAACTAACAGGAAGATGCGCTCATTTAACCTTGTTATCTATTTTTTTACATAAAAGAGAAGTCATAAGGCCAAGGAACTTGCCACGTGTTCTGCCTAAGAAGCGATTTTTTGAAAGAAAACTAAGGTGCTGAAAAGGAAAGGCTGCTTTTTAAGGAAAATGTCTTTATTTGACTAACATGAAGATCCTACCTACATCTCGGCGCTACTTGGATGCGGTCCAGCTTAGAAAAACAGGTAAAAAGCTTACTGCTCAATTCCTAGCGCTGCTTACGTAGGTATATTAAGTACTGTGTACCTATGTTTTATATTGGTGGGATGTAGGTACATAGATATATAGTTGTACGAAGCACCCCGAGCCGCTCCGGTACCGCGAGACATTTGCAACCAGCTCACTAGCTTCTGCAACTTTATTAAAAGTTACAGGTTGATAGTGCGCGATGCGCTCTCACTATAGACAACTAGAGAAAATGCAGAATTTCGCCTGCGTCAAGTCTTTTTCATACAAATTTCAACCCCCGCTGTACCCGTTCGGGGGCTCAATTTCGGGGCTTCTGTTCTAAATGTACGCACCAAGACGAATTATATCACAACAATTAGTCCTTACGTCCAGCTTGGACCGTGCGTTGTCTATGAGTCGGTCCGAACAAAGATTTTTAAAATTTTTAATGGGAAAACTGAGTCCGTCAAACTTAAAATAAAATATGAAGTTCTATAACCGTTTCCCATTAGAGGTGATCGGCTCACGGAGTCACGCCGCTTACTGCCTAGTGTGCCCCACAGCGGGCACGTGTTACACGCTCCAGTCCAGGGGGGCAAGCGTGCAGGCCCCGCCCACCAGCCACCAGCTACCAGCCACCAGCCACCAGCCACCAGCCACCAGCCACCAGGCACCAGCGTACGTAATGGTGATGAGCGGTGCTGGTGGCGGTGGTGGCCTTCGAGTCTGGTGAGTGGGCGCACTGCTACAGGGGCTGAGAGTCGAGGCTCACGCGCTCCCATTTATTTATATTTAAAGACGATCCAGAAACAGTGAGCAGCGGCGTGACGGCGGCGTGGCGTGGCGTGGCGGCGGCGTGGCGTGGCGTGAACTGATATTAACTTATCGATAATGGAATTTGCCACACCCTAATTAATTTCACCGGAAGCAAGATGTTTTTAAGGCGATTGTTGTAGCGACTTGCAGTCTGTAAGTGTGGCACCTGCCGGCGGCGACTTTACCGCCATGTGTGGATGAGCCCTAACACTCGCAAAAACCTTGCCACTGCAAAATCTACTCACCCTTGTATTGTAACTTATTGTTGTACCTAGTTATGGAACCTTTTACCGAGAGCCAAGTAATTAAGTAATTCTAAGATAACTCTGTCCTTATTGTCCGTATACAGACAGCTAGTCCACTCTACAACTCTCTGTTACTTCAAGTCAGCTACTCGTAACAACTCAAAATAATTTTGTTCGAGCGAAATCATCGAACCCAGTACCTACTACCAGTATAGTCTCTAATAATACTCGTAAGTACAAAAATTTATAAAAAAATGTTTACCCGAGTTAGAAATTGAAATGAAAAAAATATAATTTAGATTTACAAGAAAGGAGGATTTATCAGACAGATTGTAGACAGCGTGACGGCGGCGGTAGGTAAGTAGACAAACATTTATTTATAGCAAGTGACCTAGATATTTTAAATCAGCTGCGTCTTTGAACCAGCTCCTGAAGCATTTTCTTGATAAACTTGTAAACTAATTAACAAATCAGATTTACTTTGCACAGCACTAATAGGCGCCAACGAGATAATTTGCAATTTCAGAAGACATCAGCTTACTAACAGTGTTAGTGACTTGCGAGACTGTCGCGTCGCGTCGCGTCGCACCGTGTCACGTCACGTCACGTCACGTCACGTCACGTCACGTCACGTCACGTCACTGACATGAGTTACAAGGAAGCGTCGCACTCGCACCTGCGGGTAGTTCTATTTTAAATTTATAAAACAGACAATTACTTTTGTAAAACCTCATGCTATTTCTCTGGAAAACACCGTTACTAATATTATAACCGATACGTCACGGTTACCACTCGACGTGAAGTGTCGTTAGTAAGTTTCATCGTGGAACTTTTTATTTACTAGCATTGTATACCTACTTGAGTAAGATTCTACCTAATGTTAGTATCCAATTATATTTTTTCCAGGTATCAACATTTTGTATTGTACACGTACAAGTCTTTCACTTTCTCAAATTTTACTAAATCTAGATAAGGATGCTTCTATAAAGAACATTTACACTTAATTGTGCAAGAAAACAGTGCCAAGCGCTAAGTTTCTATGAAAAGATCTAAGAAAAATGATGCCAATAAATCATAATGACGTACCTTGTCGATACAAACAAGCAGTCGAGCGGAGCCTGCTCTCCCGCGCTGCTCTGGCATATATTACGACACTCATCCCGAGTGTTGTGTTGCTCCTGGATGATCTAGGAGACCCGCTGTAGGACACTTCAACGCGCCCCCATGAAGGCGTCCAGTAATCAATAATCATATATTTGGTAACAATGTGAAATAGGAAGATGTCAGGAGTAGGGTTGCGTAAGTGGAGTCGCGGCCGCGGACGACGATCTAGCTGAGAGTTGTGTTTTGGCGACAGTTTAAAGACGGCTCGTGTAGCATCTCCGCTTGAGTCTGCCGCGTCGCCTTCTCACTGTCAGGAAGCCGATCGGTGGCTACCTTGCCCACTGCTCTCCTGGCATGCGGCAGACGTATGCATGGCATGTCATTTTATACGACGCACAAAACCATCATTTTATAAAAATGAGCTTCGACCTCAAAGTTTCTAATCTTTCTATTTAATTAATTTTTCAAAACCATCAGAAGCCGCTGCCGATTCCCTTATTATTGAGTAGGTAATGCTTTGGTGAGGCTGTCAGCACATCTGGCGAATTCCCGGAGTAGATGTCGCATTCCGCAGATGAACAGCAGGTGCAGGGGTAGGCGGTTCACGGTTTGCTGTTGTTATATTATAAATCCCATAATAATCATTTTAAATTTTTGTCGCTGTTTCTAGTTTTAGTTAATTTTAATTTTTTTATGCATGCAACACTAAAATAATGTTATGTTCTCATAATAATAATAACACATATTTGTGGACATTTTACACAACATCATCTAACCAAATTCAAGCGATGTTATACTATGGGGACCAGATGACGGATAGAATACTTATATACTTTTTTTTGTAAATACATTCTTAGAATACAATAAACACCAGACAGAGAACAAATCTGTGTTCATCACACAAATGTTTTTTTTTTTTTTTTGCCAAAAGACATGTTCTCGGTTGTTCATGTCATGTGTTGTTCTCGGTGGGGATCGAACCCACGGCATCCAACACAGAAGGCAGAGCTACTACTAACTGAGCTGAGAGGCCAATCAATTACGAATATAGATTGAATGGATACAATGTTATGTTATATTTTATTTGATTGTAATAGATTCCGAGAAAGAGTCTGGGAGCTAAGAGCCTCCTCTTATTTTGGTGTGCATAATATTATAAAACCGACTTGTTCAAGAATAGGTACATTAATTGTTGAGTTACCAGAGCACTGAGCGGCTGATTAGTACAGACGAGACACTTCACTATCCTCGCAATCACTCTCTCATTGTCTCACACCGTTTCAGGGATTACGTCACTCGCGGCGTAGCAATAAATGCGCTACGAAGCCGCTACGCCGCGCCGTGTCGTAGCGAACGTGCTACGCCGTAGCGACTACGTACGTACGAGCGCGTACGTGTGCCGCTTTGAAACTCATGGTCTGTTTCATAAAAACTTAGACATTATAGCGGGCAAAGAATATGGACTTTAATTTCTTATTCTATGATAGCGGGTCTATAAAATCATATTGTCACTGTCAGATGGCAACAGAAGAAGAAGAAAACAGAGACTATTTTTTTTTTGTGGCATCTGTCCGTCTTGCAGACAATTTTGCCAATGTCAAGTGGGTTGAATAAATTCTTTTTAGTTAAGTCGAGTCGGTAAAAAAAGTAAAGTCAGCCGTCATCGGTTCTGAAGAAAAAGATGGCGTTTTTCTTTAAAACCCATAGTCAAAACCAAAGGGAAACATTTTCGTTCAAATCAGGATGCCTCATAACACACTTTCATTTCAATTGTTCACACTTGTGCTAAGACCTCAAGTAATGATGGTTAAAAACCACCAAAATTACCCATCAGAACTTAAAATAACACTAGAAAAACAATTAAAATGAAAATACAATGTTGCTTCCAAAGATGACAGAAAACGAGTCCGACTATTTTGGTTAAAGGTGACTTCAGATACCTTTATGAACCAGACGATGGAATCTCTCGCACAGTACCTACATGCAACGCTCTGAATGTTCCTCTGAACTTCGAGTACATTTTGTGGTTGAGCTAAACAGGGTGTCTAGAGACAAGTAGATTAGACTAGACATGCGAGAGCGCTAATAAAGCATATTGCTTTTTTTCTATTTTCCTGAAATTGGCAAGAGAACAAAATACATACCTACTAAGTAATTGATGACAGAAAAAGTTAAACTAGGCACTAGCTTAACTTTTTTAACTTCTCCTAAAAGGAATAGAAGGCAACTCCTAGGCCGGATACCGGGGCACAGCGGGGCACAGCGGGGCACAGCGGGGCACAGCGGGGCTCACCGGGGGATTGCTTATCAACAAACAAGGCTCCCACGCCACGCAAGTAATGCTTAGGCTCCGATAAGTATATACATTATAGCTAGGTGTCATCGCGTCTGTTTGATCAGCTGATAACCACTCAGCTGTGTTTGAACTATTCCAATTTAAAACATAATCAAACTGAATCTGTATAAATACTCATCGACACGTACCTACTCGTCCAACTGTTAACTAACGTGTTATACGAATGTGTTCGTGTTTACATTTGGCGGTTCGGCGGAACTGATAACGCGGACTACGAACTATTTTCTCAGAGTCAACTTTATTTTAGAATTTTTAGATGGATAAAGAATAAAATAAATAATATAAAGTGGCTGCTCCAAACGTAGCGAAAAAATGTATACGTTTCAATCGAAGTATATTCTATATCAGAAATTGGAACATTAGCATTTGTTTTGTTCCTCTTGCAGGTGGGTAAATACTTTGTATTGATAGATAAATTGAATTTGAGTAAGAGGCTTAGGAGCGCTCTGCAAGCGACGTAGAGACTGCGAGTAGATCCTGCGAGTAGATCCTACTAAATTTGTGTCAAAAGGCATTTACTTGACTTTGAGGAAGTATTTAGGCAGTTGTAGCTCCTGAGGGGGGGGGGAGGATAAGGCAGGGGAGGCATCGCATTGCATTCAACTTGACTAAATAATCATAACGGTTCCTATGGATAGGTATGTAGATGGTAGGTACCTAGTGGTAGTGGAGGACGAGGCCAGTGATGTGGAGAATTGTTCCGGTTCGGCAGCGACATGTCGTTCCGTGAAACGGTTCACTTTCGTCCCTTCATTTCCTGAATGTGCTCTAGCTTTCCGTCAAGCCATTTCCTTCTCGGCGAGGCGCCCTACCGCGCGACGTGACGTGACGCGACGCGATGCGAGAGTTAGACTGGGATCCTGACGATGGTTCCGTACAACATAAACTAAATCTCGCGTGATAGCATGTGTTACGTGTACTTACTTTACTTTACTTACGAGTTTTATATTATAACGCACGCAGTACAACAATATATTATGTTGTAATTACTCATCGTATTATTCTGCGCCTCCGTTATCAGCCGACACAGAGCGGCGTGGCGCGGCGTGACGCGGCGTAACGCGGCGTGACGCGGCGTGACGCGGCGTGGCAGTGGCGGCGGTGCCGGCGGCGGCAGTGCTACGCCGTGGCTCGCGCCGGCACGTCGCGTCTCGCTCCGCCCTCGAGCGGCCGACGCCGACGACGGAACGGGATCGCAACATTATAACTTTTCAACAGTTCGTCGATTTTCAAAAAAACTTTCGGCGGCGCTCCACGACTGGACTTTGAAAAGTAGCCGCGTAGAATAGAACTGCACTCTCGACGGTCCCTACCATGTTCGTTTTCGAAGTGAGGAACGAGGTCCGCGGCGCCGAGCGCGACCGCGGCGGGTAGCGCAGCGCAGCATGCGCCTCGTGCCGCTCCGAGCGTGGTGCGCGCTCGTGCGCGTGCTCGCGCTCGCGCTCTCGCTGAGCGTGCCCACCGCCGGGCACGGCGCCTCCGCCGACCCGGAGCGCGCGCCCGGCCCCCGCCTCATCGCACCCTTCGACATCTCCAACATGTGGAGGAGGAAGCACGAGAGCACCCTCCCCCCCCGCCGAGTCACCGCACCCGCCACCCCCGGGGTGGCCTCGCTGCGCGCCGGGGGCCCCCCTCCGCTCGACGCCGCTGCGGCCTCGACGTCCGTTCCGACGTCGGCATCCGACGAGAAGGAGATCGCTCCGACCGATTCGACGTCCGTCGCGCCGGAACCGGCGTCGACCCCGACTACGCGAGCGCGACGCCCCCCGGCGACGCCGCGACGCGCGGCCGACGAGGCGACGCTCGCGTGGCCGGTGAAGCAGGCCGCGACCGTCGACGGCGACATCATCCTCGGGGGGCTCATGATGGTGCGCGGCCCCTCGTCCACGGAGGTCGACCGACGTGCCTTGCGACGGCTGCGCTGAGGTTGGCTTGTCTGTCGGCAGGTGCACGGGCGCTCCGAGGGCGCGACGTGCGGCCCGCTGATGGCTCAGGGTGGCGTGCAGGCGCTGGAGGCGATGCTGTTCGCGCTGGATCACGCGGCTCGGGCTCGCCTCGGCCCGCCCGGCGTCACCATCGGGGCCCACGTGCTGGACGACTGCGACAACGACACGTACGGCCTCGAAATGGCGCTCGACTTCATCAAGGGTGAGGCTGTACCGATCGACGAAGCCCGATTGGCGTTAAATAAATAAATAAATAAATATCCTCGGGAGGCGTTGAAGAGGCCTATTCTATGCCGGGCCTACCACTACGACGGTCACCATTACGGTTGGCATTACAGAAAAGTGTATATCATGATCCATATTCTAGAGATGTGCAGCAGGTGCCTACCTCTGAATGGCATCTTCCTCCCGCAGGTTCTATCGGTAACATCGAGGGCGCAGAGACGACATGCGCGTCTACCACCCTGGTCCCGCGCACCGTCATCTCCGGCGTGGTAGGCGCCGCATCTTCCGTCACCTCAGTGCAAGTCGCCAATCTGCTACGCCTCTTCCGCATCCCGCAGGTCCGCTGGATTCATGGGTCGTATGCGACTTTTTACCTAACTCGGTTTTATTTATATTATTAGCCGGAATTTACTCTGACTGAGATGACACTAAGTGCCGTGCCTCAATTCACTTCCAATATTTGCGAAGCAATCACTAAACCATAATGGTAACTTTTCTTAAGTTTCAATTCCCATTACCATTTTGGATTCGCGTTCGCTCTGGTTGTACCGGTAGAAAACCATGATTTCTGTGATGAGTCGTCAGCGAAACATTACGTCTAGTCAAGGTGGTCTACACACAGTTTTGGTTTGCAGGTGTCTTACTTCTCGACATCTCCGGAGCTGTCGAACAAGGCACGATTCGAGTACTTCACGCGCACCATCCCCTCTGACCTTCACCAGGTTCGCGCCATGGTGGAGATCGTCAAGCAGCTTGGCTGGCGATACGTTTCCATTGTCTATGAAGAGTCCAACTATGGCATCAAGGTGAGCGAGTGACGTTAGTCTAGGTCATCTACCTCGCAATCCAACAACTACCTTTTCGTCATCGGCCCACTTCCGCCGTCGGCAGGCATTCGAAGAGCTGGAGACGTTGCTGGCTCGCAACGACATATGTATCGCCGTCAAGGAACGCCTCGTCAAGGATTCGGGTGAGGCGGACGAGCGCGCCTACGACGCCATCGTCACCCGGCTCCTAGCGCGGCCTCGCGCGCGTGGTGAGTGTTCGTGGCAACAGACGAAATAAGGATTTCCACGTATGCGATGCGGTAATGTGTCCTTGTATGCGTGCAGGTGTGATAGTGTTCGCGTCGGACCAGGAGGTGGCGGGGGTGATGGCTGCCACGGTGCGGCTGGGAGTGCCGCGCTGGTTCGGCTGGGTGGGCTCGGACGGCTGGTCGGCGCGTGCGTTGGTCTCGGATGGGAATGAGGCCGCCGTGGAGGGCACCATCTCCGTACAGCCGCAAGCTAACCCGGTGCAGGGCTTTGCCGAGTACTTCCTGAACCTCACTGTCGAAAACAACCACCGGAATCCTTGGTTTGTCGGTAATTACCCTCCTACCCACGTTGCACCACAAAATATCCGTGCCGATCGACGCTGACGGATCATCTCCTTCTCGCTCCGCAGAGTTCTGGGAGGATCACTTCAAGTGTCGGTACCCGGGCGCCGCGCGCACGCCGTACAATGGTCAGTGGACGCGCGCCTGTAGTGGCCGGGAGCGGCTGCGAGCCGAGGACGTTGAGTTCGAAGCGCAGCTGCAGTTTGTCACCGACGCCGTGCTCGCATTCGTCGTCGCGCTCAGGTCGGTGCGACATTTAACCGGTGAAGGATCTAAGAGGATCATGCAAAAGCCTCTTTGACAACCTATCGTTTAACCTCTGCAGGGACATGCATGCGGTGGAATGCCGCGGCACTCGCGGTCTGTGCAGTGCCATGCGTCCAGCGGCCGGTGCGGCGCTACTCCGACACTTGCGACGCGCTCGCTTCACGGGACTCAGTGGAGACGAGTTCCGGTTCGACGCGTCTGGTGACGGTCCGGCGCGGTACAACATCCTGCACTTCAAACAGGTGTCTCCGGGCATCTACCGCTGGTTGCGGGTCGGTCGATACCTAGACGGCGCGCTTCAGCTCGACATCGACGGTGAGAACTGGCTATTCCCGAGTCCCATCGAGCTCCTCCGTCCACCACCCACCCTCTCACGTCTCCCGTCCGTTTCAGAGATCCAATTTAAGCTGGAATCGCCTACGCCACCGGAGTCGGTCTGCAGCGCGGAGTGCGAGCTCGGGCAGGCAAAGCGCTACGTAGAGGGCGAGAGCTGCTGCTGGCATTGTTTTAACTGCACGCAGTATGAGATCCGGTCCCCACACTCGGAGACGCGCTGCGTGGAGTGTGCGCTGGGCACGTTACCGGACGCGCGTCGCGTGCGCTGCGTGCGCGTGCCGGAGCTGTACCTGCGGCCGGGAGAGCGCGCCGCCATCGGAGCCATGGCCTTCTCCGCGCTCGGCGTGCTGCTCACCGCGTGCGTATTGTCTCTCTCCTTGCCCCGCCCTCCTCGCGTGTGCCGCTCCCTCTCCCTTCACTGACCGGTGATCGATTGCAGATCGGTGGTAGGCGTATGGTTGGCTCGCGGAGGTACGCCCGTGGTGCGCGCGAGTGGACGAGAGCTGTCGCTGGTACTGTTAGGCGGCATCATGCTGTGCTACTTGGTCACATTCGCGCTCGTCCTTCGTCCCACGGACACTCTGTGCGCCGTGCAGCGGTGAGTGAACCTCGCATCGAGGGTCGAGCCGTGCGTTGAGACCGCGTTGACCGCTCTCCATCTGCAGGTTCGGGACGGGGTTCTGCTTCACGGTGGTGTACGCGTCGCTGCTGACGAAGACGAACCGAATCGCACGTATTTTTGCGGCCAGCAAGCGATCGGCGCGTCGCCCCGACCTCATCTCGCCCAAATCGCAGCTGCTGATCTGCTCGGCTCTCGTCTCCATCCAGGTGCCGCTTCCTTTCCTCCGGCCTTCGCCTAGCTCCAGTGACGGTTAGCTCACCGCACGTTATGCTTCTTCGCAGGTGGTGGTGGTGGTGGTGTGGCAGGTGGTATCTCCGGCCCGCGCGGTGCACCACTATCCGTCCCGCGCCGATAACATGCTGGTGTGCGACTCGTACGTGGACGCATCCTACACGATCGCATTCTTCTACCCCGTGCTGCTGATCCTCACGTGCACCGTGTACGCTGTGCTCACGCGCAAGATACCCGAGGCCTTCAACGAGAGCAAACACATCGGTGGGTGCTACTTCCGACCTCCCGTCCCGCGCGCCTCACCGCCTTCCCGCTCATGCCTCCGCCTGCATCCTCAGGGTTCACGATGTACACGACGTGCGTGATCTGGTTGGCGTTCGTGCCGCTGTACTTCGGCACCGCGAGCCACGTGCCGCTGCGCGTCACCAGCATGGCCGTCACCATCTCCCTCAGCGCCAGCGTCACGCTAGCCTGCCTCTTCGCTCCGAAAGTGAGTCGACCTCTCCCTCTCTCGTCGGAGGCGTGACGCGAGGTCGCTCGTCGCGCTCGCTGACCGGCTCGTCGCGTTACAGGTGTACATCATCGTGTGCCGGCCGGAGCGCAACGTGCGCGCGACCCTCATGCCGGGCAAGTGGCGCGGCGCGGGAGGCGCGGGGGGTGCGGTGGGCGCGGGGGGAGGGGTGGTGTGCGCGGCGCTGGTGGGAGCCGCGCACGCGCCGCCGCCGCGCGCCGCGCTCGAGCTGACGCCCTCCACCGACCTCTCCACGTTCAACGACACGGGTAGGTGGCGTGCGCCCCTCGCTTCGTGCGGTGCGGTGTAGGACGGTACAGACACGTTCCTGTTGCAGAGCGCACGTCCGTGTCGGACCGGCAGGTGCAGACGGACGATCCACCGCCGCCGCCGCTGTGCCTGGACGCGCGACGCCTGTGCGAGCTGGGAGTGCGCTTGCCTCCGCCGGCGCCGAGGCCGAGCGCGCGGGCTCCGCTGACGCTGGCGGTGGCTATAGTGGGAGGGGAGATGGGGCTATAGCGCTCGCGACGCCCGCGCGAGCCGGTGCTCGTGTGAGGCGTCGTCGATGGGAGGCCGCCGGTGCGCCGCCGACTTGTGATATTAGTTTTAAGTTGTAAAATTGTATTAAAGACTTGATGTATGCACCGGTGTTTTTTTCTGTGCCGTCCGCTGGCGTGCCTTCATTGGCCGTCCGCGTGGCGTTCTTACGTGGAACTTCTTCGAGTGTATCTACCAATATTTTGTGGCTGTAATTGTTTATCACAGAAGCAGTTACCGATGTCCACACGAATGAAGCCATAGGAATATAGGAGTACTTGACCTTTTTTCAACATCGGGACAACACTTACGAAACGAAGCCCGGTCTCTGTCACCTCTGGAATGGTTCGGACCGACCCCAACACTCCTTTCAATAGCCGAATAATCGAGTCGAAAGTAGTCGAAGAATAGAATTAAAGGCTTGTATGAAAATGCTTACAGTAGGTATTAATCCTTATCAAAATAAATTAATTCATATTCAAGACTAATTCAATACCTACAATAACTTTTTAAATTATTCAATTCGGACATTCCATTCGAAAGATATCACGAGTTCAAAACTGTAAGTATTAGAAAAAAGTCGCGCGGTCGCTTCTCGCTCCGTTTGGCTAACTAATCTAGGCGTCACTGGGGTACGGGAGGGGAGTTAATGTTAAGAAATGAAGTACAAAGCGGCTTACTCGCGCGGTAAGGCTAGGTTTGTGGTTCTTTTTTTTTTTTTGCCACCTCGAAACGTTAGGTTAGATTTGTGGTTTCTTTTGCCATCTCGAGACAATAGGTTAGATTTGGTAAGGTTAGGTTTGTGGTTTTTTTTTTTTGCCGCCTCGAAACGTTAGGTTAGATTTGTGGTTTTTTTTGCCATCTCGAGACGTTAGGTTAGATTTGGTAAGGTTAGGTTTGTGGTTTCTTTTGCCATCTCAAGACATTAGGTTAGATTTGGTAAGGTTAGGTTTGTGGTTTTTTTTTGCCACCTCGAAACGTTAGGTTAGATTTGGTCAGGTTAGGTTTGTGGTGTCTTTTGCCATCTCGAGACGTTAGGTTAGATTTGGTAAGGTTAGGTTTGTGGTTTTTTTTTTTTTTTTTTTCCACCAAACGTTAGGTTAGATTTGTGGTTTCTTTTGCCATCTCAAGACATTAGGTTAGATTTGGTAAGGTTAGGTTTGTGGTTTTTTTTTTTTTTTTTTTTCACCTCGAAACGTTAGGTTAGATTTGTGGTTTCTTTTGCCATCTCAAGACATTCGGTTAGATTTGGTAAGGTTAGGTTTGTGGTTTTTTTTTGCCACCTCGAAACGTTAGGTTAGATTTGGTCAGGTTAGGTTTGTGGTGTCTTTTGCCATCTCGAGACGTTAGGTTAGATTTGGTAAGGTTAGGTTTGTGGTTTTTTTTTTTTTTTTTTTTTCCACCTCCAAACGTTAGGTTAGATTTGTGGTTTCTTTTGCCATCTCGAGACGTTAGGTTAGATTTAGTAAGGTTAGGTTTGTGTTTTTATTTTTTTTGCCACCTCGAAACGTTAGGTTAGATTTGTGGTTTCTTTTGCCATCTCGAGACGTTAGGTTAGGTTAGGTTAGGTTAGGTTAGGTTAGGTTAGGTTAGGTTAGGTTAGGTTGGGGTACTATGGCAGGCAACCTTCTCGAGCGCCTGTTGAGCTATCGATCTCTTCGGACACCTCCTGGCCTGTCCGGAGAGATCGGTAGCTCAACGGGACGGTGTACCCTGTTACGTACGAGACTAATTCCTCGATTGATGCCCTTAAAAAAGCAACCATCTTCAATCGGGGGATTACTCTCGGACAACCAATGGCCTGTCGGGAGGGAGCTTCTCCGCGCGACCCTCTGATTAGCGGAGGGCGCAGTGGATGAAGCGGGACGTGCTCGGCGTGCACTAACCAGGCCACCGAGTAGGCACTGGAGAAGGGTTCTCCTTTGCCAGCGTCCAGAGCTCGGAACCCCACATGGTCATTCGTGACTCATGTGGGACTGAGGGCCTTGGCTTAGCCGCCCGGGCTGCGAGGAAGAAAACCTCTCTAAAAAATTACCCGCGGCGTATCACCGAGGGCGGGGAGCCCTTGTGTGTTATGGGAAAGCGATGGAGTGGCTATGCCGCTTCCGCAGCTATCCACCTGGCGTGTTGATGGACAGGTGAGGAGCCGATCGTGCACCCACCACGATTGGCAGACTCTGCCACCATGCAACACGTCTAGAGGCCGCTGAGCGGAGATCGGAGAGTCCGATTCCGCTCGGGATGGAGGCGGTAAAGGGTCGCTGTCTCAGTGATCCTGCGCCGCCTGCCCCGCGAGGGGACGAGTGGTAGCCCCTGCCAAACAGGGGCCTTTTCAGATCCGCGGGCGGTCCGAGTGAGGGCTCTGGCCGTCCGTATGCGGATTTCGGGAAGGCGGTGGCACTTGTGACAAGTGTCGCCGTAAGCACGGGGGTGGCTGTGGTAGTCATTTCCCGGGATGTGCTTCATAGGCGATATGCGAGAGGGGCACCGAAGTGTTCTTTTAAGAGTTCTCGGAGCCCCTTGACATGCATCGAGGCCGGTCACCGGGGTGGTTTTAGTGAGTCGACGAGTCCGTCATCCTCACACTACCTTATCGCATCCCTCGTGCGGTAAGGTGTCTGGTTGCAGATTTCCCCCCGTTATCAAAAAAAAAAAAAAAAAAAAAAAAGGTTAGGTTAGGTTAGGTTAGGTTAGGTTAGGTTTTTTTTTTTTTTTTTTTTTTTTTTTTTTTAATTCCGTCTCGAAACGGTACTAGTTGCGTTATGTGCATGCCTCCAGCTTCCTCATATGGAAAATGCAAATTCTGAAAATGCCAATATTTAGTTCATATTTAGTACCATCATAGATTACAACCATAATTTAGGTGCCAAAAAAACAACGACGCTACAAGCCTTTGAAGGTGTGTTAGCTGAAGTAACATGCCACCAGCTTCCTCATTCAGTGTGGGCAAACGAGTGCTGATAGAGCTATAGAACAAACGCTAGCATTTAGTACCAGATGAGTGCACTAGGTAGCAAAATTTCCAAACCTGCAGCTAAAAAGCTCTCGGAGTTATAAGACTTCATCAACGTGTAAGCTGACGTACCGTTATTTCAGCACGCACATGCTGGTTCTCTGAAACGGCTGCAGCTATAGACACGGTTGATATCTCCAGATTCAGTGCACAATTGGTGCCAAAGGTACCAAATATTTGAGGCTTCTAGGTTCAAAACTCTTTGAACTACAGGCTTTTAGCAACGTGTAAGCTGGGGAAACGTTTCTCCAGCTGACACATGCTGGATCTCAGAAACGGTAAGAGATAGAGATTCGGTTGATATCTCCAAATGTCAATATGAATTAGTGCACTTGGCACCAAAATTTTGGAGTCTCTAGGACCAATAGTTACATCACAAGAAGCAAAAAACCATTTAACGGTCAACAAATTCAAACCAGTTTTCGCTTCTATAAAAGCGCGGCGTTGCCGCTCTGCACGCTACAATAGCGAGCGAACATTATGCTTGTTCTCTGTCTGTTTTTATATCTGTCTCTGGATACAACGTGTGTTGCCAGTTCAGTTTTAGTAGGTCGATAGTTTTATTCGAGTCTTGTCAGAACAGGTATTATAGGTACGAGGTACTACTAAATAGGTACTTTATTTTGTCTAGTTTAACCAAATAAAATAGGAACCTAATTAGGAAATTGGGTTTGTATGTACTCAAATAGTTGATTTGACGACCGATGTGACGCAGCGGCCTGTGACGCCGAAGTTTGCGGGTTCGATTCCCGCCTTGGAATAAAATGTTTAAACGATCTGCAAATAATGAATCCGGGTGTTCTGGGTATTATCTATGTTTAGTAAAAAATATGTATGTATTTTTGTAACGTCAGATTTGGAATTCAAAATGGCGGGTGCAAATGATGGTACAAAAAACTGACATGGGTGTCTTTTACGACTAATTTGGGGGTGCTGATTACGAATATCTGGTCAGATTTGAAATTCAAAATGGCGGGTGCACATGATGATACAAAAAATTTATATGGGTGTCTTTTTCGACTAATTTGGGGGTGCTGATTACGAATATCGGGTCAGATTTGAAATTCAAAATGGCGGGTGCACATGATGGTACAAAAAACTGACATGGGTGTCTTTTTCTACTAATTTGGGGGTGCTGATTACGAATATCTGGTCAGATTTGAAATTCAAAATGGCGGGTGCACATGATGGTACAAAAAACTGACATGGGTGTCTTTTTCGACTAATTTGAGGGTGCTGATTACGAGTATGTGGTCAGATTTGGAATTCAAAATGGCGGGTGCACATGATGGTACAAAAAACTGACATGGGTGTCTTTTTCGACTAATTTGGGGGTGCTGATTACGAATATCTGGTCAAATTTGAAATTCAAAATGGCGGGTACAAAAATGGTACAAAAAACTGACATGGGTGTCTTTTTCGACTAATTTAGGGGTGCTGATTACGAATATCTGGTCAAATTTGAAATTCAAAATGGCGGGTACAAAAAATGGTACAAAAAACTGACATGGGTGTCTTTTTCGACTAATTTGGGGGTGCTGACTACGAATATCTGGTCAAATTTGGAATTCAAAATGGCGGGTGCACATAATGGTACAAAAACCTGACATGGGTGTCTTTTTCGACTAATTTGGGGGTGCTGATTACGAATATCGGGTCAAATTTGAAATTCAAAATGGCGGGTACAAAAATGGTACAAAAAACTGACATGGGTGTCTTTTTCGACTAATTTGGGGGTGCTGATTACGAATATGTGGTCAGATTTGGAATTCAAAATGGCGGGTGCACATGATGGTACAAAAAACTGACATGGGTGTCTTTTTCGACTAATTTGGGGGTGCTGATTACGAATATCTGGTCAAATTTGAAATTCAAAATGGCGGGTACAAAAATGGTACAAAAAACTGACATGGGTGTCTTTTTCGACTAATTTGGGGGTGCTGATTACGAATATCTGGTCAAATTTGAAATTCAAAATGGCGGGTACAAAAAATGGTACAAAAAACTGACATGGGTGTCTTTTTCGACTAATTTGGGGGTGCTGACTACGAATATCTGGTCAAATTTGGAATTCAAAATGGCGGGTGCACATAATGGTACAAAAACCTGACATGGGTGTCTTTTTCGACTAATTTGGGGGTGCTGATTACGAATATCTGGTCAAATTTGAAATTCAAAATGGCGGGTACAAAAATGGTACAAAAAACTGACATGGGTGTCTTTTTCGACTAATTTGGGGGTGCTGATTACGAATATGTGGTCAGATTTGGAATTCAAAATGGCGGGTGCACATGATGGTACAAAAAACTGACATGGGTGTCTTTTTCGACTAATTTGGGGGTGCTGATTACGAATATCTGGTCAAATTTGAAATTCAAAATGGCGGGTACAAAAATGGTACAAAAAACTGACATGGGTGTCTTTTTTGACTAATTTGGGGGTGCTGATTACGAATATCTGGTCAAATTTGAAATTCAAAATGGCGGGTACAAAAAATGGTACAAAAAACTGACATGGGTGTCTTTTTCGACTAATTTGGGGGTGCTGATTACGAATATCGGGTCAAATTTGAAATTCAAAATGGCGGGTACAAAAATGGTACAAAAAACTGACATGGGTGTCTTTTTCGACTAATTTGGGGGTGCTGATTACGAATATGTGGTCAGATTTGGAATTCAAAATGGCGGGTGCACATGATGGTACAAAAAACTGACATGGGTGTCTTTTTCGACTAATTTGAGGGTGCTGATTACGAATATCTGGTCAAATTTGAAATTCAAAATGGCGGGTACAAAAATGGTACAAAAAACTGACATGGGTGTCTTTTTCGACTAATTTGGGGGTGCTGATTACGAATATCTGGTCAAATTTGAAATTCAAAATGGCGGGTACAAAAAATGGTACAAAAAACTGACATGGGTGTCTTTTTCGACTAATTTGGGGGTGCTGATTACGAATATCTGGTCAAATTTGAAATTCAAAATGGCGGGTACAAAAAATGGTACAAAAAACTGACATGGGTGTCTTTTTCGACTAATTTGGGGGTGCTGATTACGAATATCGGGTCAGATTTGAAATTCAAAATGGCGGGTGCACATGATGGTACAAAAAACTGACATTGGTGTCTTTTTCTACTAATTTGGGGGTGCTGATTACGAATATCTGGTCAGATTTGAAATTCAAAATGGCGGGTGCACATGATGGTACAAAAAACTGACATTGGTGTCTTTTTCGACTAATTTGGGGGTGCTGATTACGAATATCTGGTCAGATTTGGAATTCAAAATGGCGGGTGCACATAATGGTACAAAAACCTGACATGGGTGTCTTTTTCGACTAATTTGGGGGTGCTGATTACGAATATCGGGTCAAATTTGAAATTCAAAATGGCGGGTACAAAAATGGTACAAAAAACTGACATGGGTGTCTTTTTCGACTAATTTGGGGGTGCTGATTACGAATATCTGGTTAGATTTGAAATTCAAAATGGCGGGTGCACATGATGGTACAAAAAACTGACATGGGTGTCTTTTTCGACTAATTTGGGGGTGCTGATTACGAATATCGGGTCAGATTTGAAATTCAAAATGGCGGGTGCACATGATGGTACAAAAAACTGACATGGGTGTCTTTTTCGACTAATTTGGGGGTGCTGATTACGAATATCTGGTCAGATTTGGAATTCAAAATGGCGGGTGCACATGATGGTACAAAAAACTGACATGGGTGTCTTTTTTGACTAATTTGGGGGTGCTGATTACGAATATCTGGTCAAATTTGAAATTCAAAATGGCGGGTACAAAAATGGTACAAAAAACTGACATGGGTGTCTTTTTCGACTAAATTGGGGGTGCTGATTACGAATATCTGGTCAAATTTGAAATTCAAAATGGCGGGTACAAAAATGGTACAAAAAACTGACATGGGTGTCTTTTTCGACTAATTTGGGGGTGCTGATTACGAATATCTGGTCAAATTTGAAATTCAAAATGGCGGGTACAAAAAATGGTACAGAAAACTGACATGGGTGTCTTTTTCGACTAATTTGGGGGTGCTGACTACGAATATCTGGTCAAATTTGAAATTCAAAATAGCGGGTACAAAAATCTGACCAGATATTCGTAATCAGCACCCCCAAATTAGTCGAAAAAGACACCCATGTCAGTTTTTTGTACCATTTTTTGTACCCGCCATTTTGAATTTCAAATTTGACCAGATATTCGTAGTCAGCACCCCCAAATTAGTCGAAAAAGACACCCATGTCACTTTTTTGTACCATTTTTTGTACCCGCCATTTTGAATTTCAAATTTGACCAGATATTCGTAATCAGCACCCCCAAATTAGTCGAAAAAGACACCCATGTCAGTTTTTTGTACCATTTTTGTACCCGCCATTTTGAATTTCAAATTTGACCCGATATTCGTAATCAGCACCCCCAAATTAGTCGAAAAAGACACCCATGTCAGGTTTTTGTACCATTATGTGCACCCGCCATTTTGAATTCCAAATCTGACCAGATATTCGTAATCAGCACCCCCAAATTAGTCGAAAAAGACACCCATGTCAGTTTTTTGTACCATCATTTGCACCCGCCATTTTGAATTTTTAATCTGACCAGATATTCATCATCAGCACCCCCTTATTAGTCGAAAAAGACACCCATATAAATTTTTTGTACCATCATTTGCACCCGCCATTTTGAATTTCAAATCTGACCAGATATTCGTAATCAGCACCCCCAAATTAGTCGAAAAAGACACCCGTGTCAGTTTTTTGTACCATTTTTTGTACCCGCCATTTTGAATTTCAAATTTGACCAGATATTCGTAATCAGCACCCCCAAATTAGTCGAAAAAGACACCCATGTCAGTTTTTTGTACCATTTTTGTACCCGCCATTTTGAATTTCAAATTTGACCCGATATTCGTAATCAGCACCCCCAAATTAGTCGAAAAAGACACCCATGTCAGGTTTTTGTACCATTATGTGCACCCGCCATTTTGAATTCCAAATTTGACCAGATATTCGTAATCAGCACCCCCAAATTAGTCGAAAAAGACACCCATGTCAGTTTTTTGTACCATTTTTGTACCCGCCATTTTGAATTTCAAATTTGAGCAGATATTCGTAATCAGCACCCCCAAATTAGTCGAAAAAGACACCCATGTCAGTTTTTTGTACCATTTTTGTACCCGCCATTTTGAATTTCAAATTTGACCAGATATTCGTAATCAGCACCCCCAAATTAGTCGAAAAAGACACCCATGTCAGTTTTTTGTACCATCATGTGCACCCGCCATTTTGAATTCCAAATCTGACCACATATTCGTAATCAGCACCCCCAAATTAGTCGAAAAAGACACCCATGTCAGTTTTTTGTACCATCATGTGCACCCGCCATTTTGAATTTCAAATCTGACCAGATATTCGTAATCAGCACCCCCAAATTAGTAGAAAAAGACACCCATGTCAGTTTTTTGTAACATCATGTGCACCCGCCATTTTGAATTTCAAATCTGACCCGATATTCGTAATCAGCACCCCCAAATTAGTCGAAAAAGACACCCATATAAATTTTTTGTATCATCATGTGCACCCGCCATTTTGAATTTCAAATCTGACCAGATATTCGTAATCAGCACCCCCAAATTAGTCGTAAAAGACACCCATGTCAGTTTTTTGTACCATCATTTGCACCCGCCATTTTGAATTCCAAATCTGACGTTACAAAAATACATACATATTTTTTACTAAACATAGAAAATACCCAGAACACCCGGATTCATTATTTGCAGATCGTTTAAACATTTTATTCCAAGGCGGGAATCGAACCCGCAAACTTCGGCGTCACAGGCCGCTGCGTCACATCGGTCGTCAAATCAACTATTTGAGTACATACAAACCCAATTTCCTAATTAGGTTCCTATTTTATTTGGTTAAACTAGACAAAATAAAGTACCTATTTAGTAGTACCTCGTACCTATAATACCTGTTCTGACAAGACTCGAATAAAACTATCGACCTACTAAAACTGAACTGGCAACACACGTTGTATCCAGAGACAGATATAAAAACAGACAGAGAACAAGCATAATGTTCGCTCGCTATTGTAGCGTGCAGAGCGGCAACGCCGCGCTTTTATAGAAGCGAAAACTGGTTTGAATTTGTTGACCGTTAAATGGTTTTTTGCTTCTTGTGATGTAACTATTGGTCCTAGAGACTCCAAAATTTTGGTGCCAAGTGCACTAATTCATATTGACATTTGGAGATATTAACCGAATCTCTATCTCTTACCGTTTCTGAGATCCAGCATGTGTCAGCTGGAGAAACGTTTCCCCAGCTTACACGTTGCTAAAAGCCTGTAGTTCAAAGAGTTTTGAACCTAGAAGCCTCAAATATTTGGTACCTTTGGCACCAATTGTGCACTGAATCTGGAGATATCAACCGTGTCTATAGCTGCAGCCGTTTCAGAGAACCAGCATGTGCGTGCTGAAATAACGGTACGTCAGCTTACACGTTGATGAAGTCTTATAACTCCGAGAGCTTTTTAGCTGCAGGTTTGGAAATTTTGCTACCTAGTGCACTCATCTGGTACTAAATGCTAGCGTTTGTTCTATAGCTCTATCAGCACTCGTTTGCCCACACTGAATGAGGAAGCTGGTGGCATGTTACTTCAGCTAACACACCTTCAAAGGCTTGTAGCGTCGTTGTTTTTTTGGCACCTAAATTATGGTTGTAATCTATGATGGTACTAAATATGAACTAAATATTGGCATTTTCAGAATTTGCATTTTCCATATGAGGAAGCTGGAGGCATGCACATGTTGCGTTGCCCTCTGACGAGTAAGTGTCAGAGTCCTGTTGACTTTTAACAATTTATAACTTTAATCTTAATGCTATTACAAGGGATTGGATGGGGGTGTGAATATATATCTATTTTTCTTATTTCTAGTTTTACGATTTTAGGTGTTTTATTTCTAAATCTGTTTTAAGGCTAACTTAGGTCTACTCTTATTAAAATCTTAGTTCTACATATTTTCTATACTACTACAATTTCTATGCTGGTCTTATATATATGTTACAATATATACTCAACATAATTTAAATATCTGTCTTATTTCTAACTATAACTTTATTGGCTACGTCTATACAATATGCAATGAACTTAAATCTACTTTTTTTATTTGTTATCAACTGGTTTGCTGTTTCTACTTTTAAGTTTACTCCTAGTTCCTGCTCAGTTTCATACCTCTCCCTACCGAAAATAGGGCATTCAAATATGACGTGTGCTGCAGTCTCATATTTTCCGGGCTCACAGAGGCACGATGGGTCTTCTTTACATTTGAACCGGGACAGATATTCTGAAAACCCACCGTGCCCTGTCAATACTTGCGTTAGCACTCCGGTCGGCTTCACCTGCCTTACAGTTTTAAAAGCTTCAATGGCATTGGGGAAAAACATTTTTGTGGTGGCTGCTGTATCACTGTTTGTGTACCTAGAATTCCATTCACTGAGGGTTTCTATTCGGATTTGCCTTTTTACAAACGAAACAGGGCAGGAGTCATAAACGGATTTCGTCTTCACACCAAGGGCTGCGTGCTTTGCCAATTCGTCCGCTCGCTCATTTCCCACGAGACCTGCGTGGGCTTTAACCCAGTATAAAGCAACAGTTTTATCTTGATTACTGGCTGCACGCAGGTTGTCTCTTATTTTGAGTGCGAGTGGGTGGATAGAAGCATGGTTGGTGATGGCTTCCAGAGATGATTTGGAATCACTATAGATTCCATAGTTCAGCTCTTTACTTTTCAAAATCTCTTCCGTTGCCTTGCATATGGCCAGCAATTCAGCCTGGTAGACGGTGCAGTAGGACGACAGCTTGAATTTGTGGGCTTTGGTCTCAGCTAGCATGTTCCACACGGACAATGCTGCTCCGACCTTACCCTCAATTCTGCTGCCGTCCGTGAACATTCGGACTGCGTGATCGCTGTGAGTGTCCACCTGCGCTTGGTCTTCCAGGCATAAGAATTCTAGGCGCATATGTTTAGCAGGATGTGGAGATTTTGAAAAAGATGCCATTTTTTCGACCTCTCTATCCTTTAGTGCCGGCCGGGGGACTCCTCTCTTTGCCTCGTACAGGGCAGCTGCCTCTTGTACTCTGAGGTCGAGTGGCAGAATGCCGGCCAGCACTAATGCAGAATTGAGGGAAACGGTTCGATACGCCTTACATAGCTTTTGGGCAAAACCCCGCTGGACAGCATTTAGGTGTTTTTGCATACATAGTTTCTGGGTTGCAGGCGCCCACACACTGGCCGCGTACAAGATGATAGGCTCAACTGTGGCTGTGTATATGGTGCGTATTATTTCCGTGTTGAGTCCCCAACTGACCCTGGCGGCTCGAGATAGCTGTTTGTACACGTTCAATGCCTTCTTGCAGACGTTTGCTGCATGGCTATTGAACGTGAGCTTGTGGTCTATTGTGAGCCCCAGGATCTTCATCTCTTCAGACATGCCAATGTCGACCCCCCCCATACTCAGCCGTGGTGTGTCATACTTGAGCTTATTTGTGATCACCATCGCTTGGGTTTTGTGGGGTGCAAACTTCAATTTGTTTAAGACACCCCACGCCTGAATATGCGAGAGAGCGGTATTCGCCTGTCGTTCCACCTCCAGCGCGGTTTTGCCATCAAAAACCAGCACGACGTCATCCGCAAAGGCTTGGCAGTAATCTCCCCGCGTTTCTAATAATTTTAACAGTGGGTCTAAAATTAAATTCCAGAGGACTGGGCCTCCAATGGATCCCTGGACGCAGCCTTTGGTGGTCTGTCTAGATATTTCTTTTCCTGCGTACCTAACCCTAACCTTTCTGTCTGTCAAGTAGCTATCTATCATTCGCCTGATGTTGATGGGACACTGCTCTTCCGCCAATCTGGTTTTGATTATAGGCCACCACGCACTATCGAAGGCCCCCTCTATGTCCAAGGATACCAGTGTAATGAGTTTTTTCTCTCTAAGTTTGTATCGTATATGTTTTAAAAGGACATAGAGGGCGTCTTCCGTGCTCTTTTGAGGCATAAAACCATATTGGTGGGAACTGAGTTTTGGAAGGATATGCCACTTTATGCGTCCCACTACCATTTTTTCAAGGATCTTTCCCAAGACTGGCAATAACCCTATGGGTCTGTATGACTTTGGACTGGCGTAATTGTCCTTACCTGGCTTCCTCAATACTACCACCGTGGCCTCTTTCCATATAGTTGGAAAGTGCCCGAGTACCATGCATTGATTCGCCAGTGCGAGGAACACCTCAGGGTTCAATAAAATTGCCTGTTTGCATATATCTGCTGTGAATCCATCCACTCCCGGGGCTTTCTTAGGATTAAAAGTACCCACCGTGGCTCTTAGCTCCTCCATTGTAAACGGTGGGTCATGTGGTTCATCATGAGCCCATCCGTTTACTGAGTCTGCTCTTTTCCTAGTCCGTCGGTGGTCTGCGTTATCCTCCTTTTCTGAGTCCTCCGGATAAAAGGTCTTTGCCAAGAGTCTAGCAGAATCCTCCGCATCCATTACTCTTCCGTTCTCCTCCAACGGCAGGTCCTCATGTCTTTTCATCGTTCTTCCTATTACTCGATAGATACCCTCCCACATGCCCTCTTTATCCTGTTTCGCACAGAACTCCTTCCAACTTTCAGTCTTTGCTATCCGAACTTCATTCTCATATTTTTCCTTTGCTTTCAGGTACTCATCAACGGCTTTGGCTCTTCGGACTGGCGCGGCGCATCGTGTTCTACGCTTCATAGTGGTTGCCACTTTCTTCAGCTTGGCGAGCTCCTCAGACCACCACGGTGAGGTAAGTACTTCATTTGTCTTTTTCTTTGGTATTGTTGTCATGCATGTCTGTGTTATTAGGTCTGTGTATTTTTCTATTGTCTGATCTAGTTCTTTTTTGCTTTCTATTTTCTCTATTTCTATTTTGTTTATGTTGCTTTCTGCATTTAATTGGGCCAGTTTCTCATGAAACTGGCTCCAATTTGCCTTTTTTGTGTTGTACAGCCTTGTTGTTCTATGTATACTAGTCCCTTTTCCTTTTTGAAGTCTTACCCCAAACGTGATGGCGTTGTGATCAGAGCTTACCATGTCGTCTCGAACCTTCCAGTCTTCCACTAGGTCTAACATGTCCACTGAGCAGGTCGTGATGTCAACATTGCTGGTGAATCTTCTCCCCCCCCGTATGGTGTCAAAAGTGGGAGCATCGCCGTTGTTGAGTACCTGTAGGTTCATGTCTTCAATAGCTCCAGACATGTCCTCACCCCTGCAGTCTACTTTTTTGCTACCCCACCAAACACTCTTAGCGTTAGAATCTCCCCCCATGATGATCTTTCTTGGGCCATATTTGCCTTCTATGTTCTTGAGCTGCTCCAGGTATGGCTGTATGGGCTGGTCTGGTTCAAAGTAAAAGGACACTACAGTGATCTCCCAAGCACTTGTCCGAATCTTCACCACCGCGATGTTATTGGTGGTGAATTCCGGGCACTGTATGACGTCCATGTCATGGTCAAAGACAGCTACTGCTGCTTTAACGGTCCCTTCTTGACTTGTGCTCTGGTAGATTCTCGATCCTCTGTAGTCCTTCATCTTCTTCGCTCCACCCACATACGGCTCCTGGAGCAGCGCAAAGGCCACCTTGCTTTTACTAGCCTCGATCATTAATTCATTTGTAGCAAGATCTTTTCTCTGTAGGTTCGCTTGTATTACTGCGTATAGTTTTTCATTGTTCGGGGTGTCTCTATTAGTAGCCGCTTTATTGCCAAGGGTGCCTTTAGCAGTAGGCTATGGCCGCCCGGGCCAGTGCGTCCCACTTCCTCCTTACTGGGCATTCCTGTGAGAAAGCGTTATGCTCGACATTGTCCATTTTGGCATGGCTGCAGTTGCAGCAGGTTGGAGCAGCTCCTGCCATCCAATCTGCACAGTTAGCCTTGATGTGCGGTCCGCCACAGTGGCTACATTTTTCCACAGCAGCCTTGCAGAATCTCCTACTGTGTCCATATCCCAGGCACAGTGAACACTGCACCAGCGGCGACTGGTCTGCCACTTTGATCCGTTGTAAGTCAATACGCACCTCTTCTACATCCATCATTCGGTTCCATATTTTGGGGGAGACTTTTAGGACTATGTGGCACGTGTGTTGGTTTCTCGTCCTCTTTCGGTATCGGATTTCCACTCTATCTGTCTCTTTGTCGAGTCCATGGAATATACTTCCGTTTTGATTCCTCAGGGCGCTCAGGACGTCTTCGTCACTGTGGATCTGAAGAACATCCCTGAGGATCAAAAGAGGGTCCTTGTTTTTTATTTCCTCGACATTGAGGTGAGTCTCCGCTTTTTCTAATCTCTCTTTGATCTTCTGTCTCTCTTCTTGTGTTTTACAACCCACTATTATCTTTCTATCTTTTGCTTTCCTCACTCTATCTACTGTAATCCACCCCTCCTTTGCCTTTACAGCATCTCTGATCCTGTTAAGGACCTGGTCTCCTGTCTCGTTCTCGTCCTTGGAGGTCACCATCACGGAGTGGAGCGTTACCTGTTCGCAGGGCTGCCGCTTGGGCTGACCAGATGCTGCGACACCTGCGTACGTGACTTTTTCCAGGATTTCCTTCTGTTTCTCCATCATATCTTTTAGGCTTTCTATCTTCTCATTATTTTCCCTTAGTAGTTTGCTGTTCTCTTCGATTGTCTTCTTTAGTTCACATTCTTCGCTTGTTCTTTCTTTGACCTTCTTTAGCTCTTCCTTTTTGTCTTGCTCCACGTAATGCAGCTTCTCCCGGTTGTTTCCTGCATCAGCTTCCTTTACAAGCTCGTATAGCTTCTCCACGGCTTGAGTGACCTCCGTTTTTATATCGGTCCGTAGGTTTCTGGAGTTGCTCAGGTGCTGCTTCGCCTTGAGGAGACAAGCTTTCGCCTCCGATACCCTGTTGGTGTATTTAATCTTTTCTGGTTTCGGAGGACTTCCTTGAGCTTCTACCGATATTCTGCGTTTTGCCTCTTGTGAGAGCGTTGTTTTCGGTTTGGGTTTGGGAGGAACCTGAGTGTCGGTCCTATTTGGTGGAGTCTGAGTCTTAGGCGGTAGTGACTCCGGCTTTCCTATCTCCCACTCCCCTATACTGCGCCTCACATTTGAGGTTTCAATTGTCTCTTTCTGAGAAGGTCCTGCCTGCTCGCTCTGAACTGGAGATATTTGCGAATCAGTCTCTAGGTCACTGACCTTCGTCTTCTTTGCGGGTGTTCGTATTCCAAACATTTTGTTTGGTTACGGTAGAGGGCACGTCAAATTAAAGTGGATTTATTCAAACTAAAACTAAGAAAATAAAAGTGTAAAAAAAAAAAATTTTTGTCAATTTGTAAATATAAGAGCTATCGTACTTAATTATAAAACTAAAACTAGCAGGGTATATTGTTCCTGGTAGGAACCATAAGCTACCGTCTCGGGCGCTAAAGTAACTACTTATTTTCAAGTAGATAAAGCTACTTTAAGGCAAAAACCATAGGGTTAAAGTCAATTCTGGAAACGACTCCAGTTGGAGCCTGTCTAGTGTGGCTAACAGTAGGCCTGACAACGCACAAGTACTTTGCCGAAAACCGTGTCCAAATATATAGCCTACTTTAGAAGTTATGGATGATTTACTGTTTGAATTTCTGTTGTTTACCTTAGTAACTGCAATCTGCGTGGGTGGGCGGGCGATTTTTTTCACTTTTTGGCTAATATTTGTGTTTTTTCTGTTGCAGGTACGTGCAGTGACGTCGGGCAAAGGTGATCCAGCCACGAGAAGTGCAGATTCAAGCCAGGTGTTGGACAAAAGTTTAAAAAACCACCCAAAACACACTAAAATTACAAAAAATACCGGAAAATTGCAGTTTCTCGAAAATTCTTCTATGACAAGTGAATAGGTGCACTCGCTCAGTAACTAGAGCGCGGCGAGCCGCTTTTTATGATGTACTACACGGCTATATTCACTTTAAGTTGGAGTCAAGAAAAATATTTTATCGTTTTTTCCTTACACAAAATGTCGTTTTCGAGTGCAAAACGGTCAATTATTTGACTTTTTACTATCGAAACGACACTCTGCAACTGGGAAAACAACCGATGCGATAGACTACAATTTTAGAAATAAACAGAAGCTAAGAATTTAGAATACAGAATTTATAAAGCCGAAAATTAATGAAAATTTTATAAGTTTTTAAACAAAAAATGCTAAAAACGTTGAAAAGTCAAAATTTTTGTATAAACGGTGGGTCGTAACAGAATACGATCGCTAAACGGACACCGAGACGCTTAATTTGATAGGTCGCACGCGACTGTATGTCAATAAAAAATTTTCAGTTTTTATCAAATGTATGGAGCGTTGTCAGGGCTTAGGTGGATTTTGAAGAAATGCAGTATTAGGTGGTCGGGCAATTTTTCACTTTTTGGCTAATATTTGTGTTTTTTCTGTTGCAGGTACGTGCAGTGACGTCGGGCAAAGGTGATCCAGCCACGAGAAGTGCAGATTCAAGCCAGGTGTTGGACAAAAGTTTAAAAAACCACCCAAAACACACTAAAATTACAAAAAATACCGGAAAATTGCAGTTTCTCGAAAATTCTTCTATGACAAGTGAATAGGTGCACTCGCTCAGTAACTAGAGCGCGGCGAGCCGCTTTTTATGATGTACTACACGGCTATATTCACTTTAAGTTGGAGTCAAGAAAAATATTTTATCGTTTTTTCCTTACACAAAATGTCGTTTTCGAGTGCAAAACGGTCAATTATTTGACTTTTTACTATCGAAACGACACTCTGCAACTGGGAAAACAACCGATGCGATAGACTACAATTTTAGAAATAAACAGAAGCTAAGAATTTAGAATACAGAATTTATAAAGCCGAAAATTAATGAAAATTTTATAAGTTTTTAAACAAAAAATGCTAAAAACGTTGAAAAGTCAAAATTTTTGTATAAACGGTGGGTCGTAACAGAATACGATCGCTAAACGGACACCGAGACGCTTAATTTGATAGGTCGCACGCGACTGTATGTCAATAAAAAAATTTTCAGTTTTTATCGGTTAGGTTAGGTTAGGTTAGGTTAGGTTAGGTTAGGTTAGTGGCGGCTGGCCTCGGGACAGCGCGGTCGTGTTTGCGTGCGTACGTGTGGTTTCCGAGTCGGATTTTATTGTGGGTGTTCATTTTTGTTGACGAAAGGCCCTTTTCAGGGCCAGGGGTGTGTGCGTTCGTGTGTTTTGTGTTTTTGGTGTGTTTGTGTGTTGTGAGCGGCTTCTGTGACGGAATTTTTCGGAATTTTTCGAAATTTTCCGTCATGGAAGCTTCTAGAACGTCGGTCGGGTCGGCTGGCGAGGTGGCTAGCGCGCGTGCCGACCAGACTGGCGCCAGTGTGGCGGGGGGCCCCGACGGGGTGGCCGCGGTGGCGGTGGCGGCGGTACCCGCGGTTGCGACCGCGAGACCGCCATCTGCACGACTTGGGGCGGCGACGGTGCCCGCGAGTGCGATCGCGAGACCGCCGTCTGCACGACCTGGTGTGCCGGTGACGCCTGCGGTTGCGACGACTGCGCGACCCGGTGCAAGGGTACTTGTGAAGAGGGTAAGTGCTGTGAGTGCGGTGGAGCGTGCGAGTGCGCGTCCGGCGGCGACGCCCGCGGCGCGGCCCGGCGCTGCGCCTAGGGTGGGCGCGATTGCGATGGCGGCGCCCGTGGTCGCTGCACGCGGTCGCTTGCCGGTCGCTGTTGCGGCGACGAGCGGCAGGCTGTTGCGGACGCGGTCGCCGTCAAAGCGGCGCCACGAAACAGGGGGCGGGTCCGACAGGTCGTGGGACTCTTGTTCCGACGCCGAGGCCCCGCATGGGGATAAGTCGGCGCGCGTCACAACGCGTGCAATCGCACGCGGTAGGGCGCGCGTGACGGCGGTTGAAAAGACCACTGAGGAGTCCCGCCTCTTGGCGGAGGAGAATGCTCGGCTCCGTGCCGACGTGGCGGCGATGTGGCGTGACATGCAGCTCCTGAAGGAGGAGCTGCAGGCGTTGCGCCGCACTGCGCCCGTCGCGGGCGCGGCGCCGGTGGACGAGGAGGGACGCAGTCGGGCCATCATGGAGCAGGTGGGGACCATGGTGAACGCCCGGCTGGAGTCCCTCGAAAATAGGCTTTTGCCGGAGCCGCGCCTGCGGCCGCCGCTCGCTGCCGTCAGGCGCGTCTCCTATGCGGCTGTAGCCGGCCGCCCTACGTTAGGTTGTGCTGCGCTGCCCGCGCGGGCGCCGGCGCGCGCTGCGCCTTTGGTTGGTGCTCCGATGCGTGCCGCGCCGCCCGCGCGAGCCACTGCGCGAGCTGCTGTGCGGGCTGGGCCTGCGGCGCCGCCTGCCCGCGTCGTGCCTGACGCGACGCCGCCGCGGCGCCGCGTGCTGTCGGCCGGAGCTGTGGCGCGGGCCGCGCCCGCTGCCCCCGACCCGACTGGTGTATCCGTGGCGCCTGCGGCGGTGGCCGCGGAAGATGACATGGAGACTGAGGTGACGGTGGACGGTGAAGAGCCCTCCCCTCTGCCTCGGCCTCAGCCTCGGCTGCCCGAGGCTGAGGCCGAGGCAGAGGCGGCCCCGGCTCGGCGCCGTCGACGTGGAGGTAGGAAGAGGAAGACGATGGCGGGGCGCCGGGTACCCGACGCGGAGCACGCGGGCACATCTGCCACGCCTGCGGGGCCGCCGACGCTGCCGCCCGGCCAGCTTGCAGCGCGCAAGCTGCGCCCGGCGCGCTCGGCTGCCGTCGTACTCACCTTGCAGCCCGCTGCGATAGAGGGAGGTATTACCTATGCACGCGTCCTTGCCGAGGCGCGGTCTAGAGTGGACCTCGCCTCCCTAGGCATCGAGCGCCTAGGATTCAGGGTGGCGGCTACCGGAGCGCGTATGCTGGAGGTGGCGGGCGGTGCCGCAGCATCTGCGAAAGCGGACGCGCTGGCCCGCCGGCTTGTAGAGGAGCTTGACGCGGAACAGGTGAAAATATCGAGGCCGGTGAAGTCCGCGGAGTTGCGGCTCTCCGGCTTCGATGAGTCGGTCACCGCGGCCGAGATCGCGGCGGCGGTGGCAAGAGCTGGCGCATGCGAGGTGGCTGCCGTCACCTGTCGCGGCGTGCAAGTAGGGGCGTACGGCTCGAGGGCGGCCTGGGTTCGTTGCCCGGTGCTCGCCGCGCGGGCTATACTTTTAGCTGGATGCCTGGCAGTCGGATGGGGGTCTGCGCGGGTGGAGCTGCTCGAGGCGCGGCCGCTCCGGTGCTTTAAGTGCCTGGAGCCCGGCCACACGCGCGCGCTCTGCCCGTCGGAGGAGGACCGCAGCGACCAGTGTTATCGCTGCGGTGAGCCCGGCCACAAGGCCAGTACCTGCTGCGCCAAGCCACGCTGCACGTTGTGTGTGGCGGCGGGCAGGCCTGCGGGGCACCGGTGTGGCACCAAGGCGTGCGCGGCGCCGGCGAGGCGAGGAGTGCCAGTGGCGAGCGGCAGCCCTGGGGCCGCGTCGCAGCCCCGGCGCCCTTCAGCTCTGTGAGTGGTATGTATACTGAGAGGGATGAATGAATGAGGCGTGCGACTCGCACGCCTGCATGAGTGATTGTTTGTTTGTTGTGGGCCATGAAGCCATAAGGGTAGAGTGGGAATGAAAGGGGATCGGAGTGGATGAATTGGGCGGTGCGAGGCGCGTATCACGGCGCAGCAGTGCGTGTGTAGCGCCCCCGCCCAATTAACATGCACTCCGCATAGATGAGGGATTTTCTGAATGAGGGGCGGCGCATGCGAGATGCGGGAGGAGAGCGCCGCTCAGTCTGACAGATTTGATGAATAAGGGCCATGAAGCCATAAGGTGTGTGGAATCTTCGGGCGCGAGGTCCCTAGGGGCGGGCCTCATCGCTTCGAAGAGATTCCTCTTCAAGGGCTCCGTCGTCGTGACATGTGTTCCTGACACGGCGACGGAAGTGGGCCATGGGGGCCGAGGGCTCTAAAGCCATAAGGTGAGGAATGAGCGTGAAAGGTGATAAGGGTGGAGGAATGAGGCGGCGTGATGCGCGTATCGCTTGCACGAGGTGCGAGTGCAGCGCCGCCGCCTAATTCAGATTCATAGAGGAGGAGATGGGGTAAATGAGGGGCGGCGCATGCGAGATGCGGGAGGAGAGCCGCCCGATACGAGAGGGATTAATATCGTCAGCTGAGTCGCGGTTGGTTTTCGTTCCCGTGGCTCGGCAAGAATGGCGAGAGAGGGACACCGGAGAGGTTTTAGTGGGTATTCTGCTTCGGCAGCGAGTCCCACATAATTCCGGTCCCCCCGACCGGTTTATTCGTCAATGAATTTCCTCTCTGTAAACAAAAAAAAAAAAAAAAAAAAAAAAAAAAAAAAAAGGTTAGGTTAGGTTAGGTTAGGTTAGGTTAGGTTGGGCGGGTCTGGGTTTATCCATTAAATTGGATAAATGCAGGCCTTCCATATCGGCGCAGGGGGCGCGGTATGGAGGCGAATGGCCCTGGGGGAGAGCGCAACAGTCGTGATGATCCTCAGGGCAAGTCTGGTGGTTTCCTTCACGTGGTTGCTGCCTGTTATTGGTCTATTTCCTTCTGAAATAGACGTAACTAAAACCACCAGGCGCCTTCGCGGTCCTTTTGGGCCGCGTTGGTGGGGGGGGGGGATTAGGGGCTTCTCCGAAAGGGGATGAAGCCGGGCAGAGGCAAGGAGTGCCTTCTTTGCCAGGAGGGAGGGTGGAGTCACACTAGTGGCTTTCGCCATGTAGGGTCGTAAGGTCCCAAACAGACGCGGTTGGGCGCGTAGCGCCGTGTAATTGATTTCATCGATTTCAGCGATGCTGTAACGGCCACTTTGTGGCAAGTTAGGAGGTATAGGCGGACTATGTCGGTGCTAACCCCATTGACTGGTTCGTCGGAGGGAGTTCGCCGTCTCTCCACCGGTATCCATGCCGCTTCCGTCAACCACCTCCCGTCATCAGGCTCACGGGGGGTACGTTGGTTGCGGCATGGACCGAAGGGGCGTTGCCTTGATTGGCCGGGCCCAGAGGAAGGAAAACCTTGAAACAAATAACCCGTGAGAAAACACGTTAAAACCTGCGAATACCAGGGGACCTTCGCAGTATGTACCCTTCCCCGGCTACAGAGGGTGTCGCCGGGGTGACCGAATAAATCCCTCATACTCGTGGGAACAATCATGGAATTGAATAAACTAAAACAAAACGATGATGTTGGCCGTTCTGGCCAGGTGGACGATGAAAGTGGCGCATTTGCGCTTGGTGGCACTGAGCAGGTGCGTAGCGGAGATCGTGCTTGTGGTGCAGTTGCAGCAAGCAGCAATCGCTTCGCTCTATTAGAGTGCGACGGTGAAGAGGTAGTGTTGGTGAAGACGAGGGAAAGGGACAGGAGTCCGTTGGGTAAGAAGGCAGTGGCCCAAAAGATTAAGCAGCCGCGTGACTCGGCAGGCAAATTTTTGAAGGCCCCTTTACTGGGCGGTTTGGAGACGCGAGTGGTTGTGGAGCGGCTGTCGGAGTCGGACGCCGACGGAAACCTACACGCGCATTCGTCGCAGTTTTCTGCGACGCCGGCGAGGGCTATGCCCAAAAAAGGATTGGCACGGGACTGCAAAGCACCCGCTGCAGTTGGCCTGTATCGCAGGATGGACGACTGGTCGGATTTCGACTCTGGCAGTGAGCTAGATGCTGGTTCGACGGTGCCTCGGCAAAAGCGGAAAGCGGCAGCGGCTTTCCTGAAGGGCGGATCTGACTCGGACGCGACGAAGAGCAAGTCCAAGCCCAAGCCTAGGCAAATAAGGGCTATGAACCCTCCTGCCGTTGCCGATACCCATGACGTGGGTCTGGCAGACGCGCAACGGCAGCTGAACCTAGCTCAGCGGGCGGAGCTCGAGCAGGACTTGGAAGAGAAAGTCGCTGCTAAGGAGCAGCAGGTGCGAGCTGCGCGAGCTAAAACTGGGTACGGTGAGTCCGTCGTCCAGTACGCGGACCACTCCATGGCCGAACTGGAGCGCATGGCGAAGGAGGACGCGGAGGAGATAATGCATGTCGCCTCCAAGTCCTCCAACCTAAAAGGGACTTTTCAGAAGTCCCTGAAGTCCAGGGCTGCGAGCATGCGCGGGATCATTGCGGAGCTGGTGCAGCGCAATGGGACCGATGAGACGCGGCAACTGCAGGCAAAAGTTGACCGCCTGCAGTCGGAGGTTAGCCAGCTGCACAAGAAGCTGTCTGAAATCACGGCCCGGCCTACTCAGTCTGACCCCAGGCCGGCACCTGAAGGGCCTTCCTCGAACTTTGAGGATATCATCCGCAAAGTTGTAATGGAGGAAAGGGCATTTACGAGAGCCTGCCTCGATGGCATCGAGGACAGGCTCCTACCGGAGAAACGCCTCCGTCCGCCATTAGCGGCGGACAAGGGGCCAACCAAGCCGGGGCCAACCAAGCCAGGGCCAACCAAGCCGGGGCCATCCTCTCAAAGGGAGGACGCTCAAATGGAGGACGCTCAAAAGGAGGACGCCCAATTACCCTCCACTACTCCGTCAAATCAGCCGTGGACGGAAGTGAGGAATAAGGGAAAGGGAAAGGCGAAGAAAAAGGCTGCAGCCCCAGCAGCCCCCTCCGCCACCCCATCCGGCCCGTCGCAAGCGACGGGCAAGAGCAAGGGAAAGGGAAAGAAGAAGGGGAAAAAGTCGGCCCCCAAGCCCGCCACTGCTACCCCAGCAGACAAAAGGGCTTCCGCTGGTGGGAGGAAGAAGCTGGTTCCTCCCAAGACTGCAGCTGTGGTGGTGACGCTCACTGCGGAGGCTGAGGAGCGGGGTGAGACCTACGAGTCTATCCTCAAGCGGGCTCGTAGCAACGCTGACCCGACCCAACTTGGGATCGGAGCAATCTCGTGCCGCCGGACCCAAGCCGGGGCTCGAATCTTCGAGTTCCCTGGGGCCCAAGGTGGCGCCAACGCGGACCTCTTTGCGAGTAAATTGCAAGAGGTGATCGCGGACGCGGCTAAAATCGCCAGGCCAATTAAGTCTGTGGCCTTGGAGGTGACCGATCTGGATGACTCGATCACCAAAGAGGAGGTGATGGCAGCAATCGCAGCCATAGGAGGTTGCGACGTCGCAGCGGTGCAAGGTCGGGACATTAGGCCCGGCCGCGGTGGCATGGGCACTATTCGCCTTGAGTGCCCAGTCACCGCAGCTAAAGCCGTCCTTGCCAAGGGACCGCTTCTTGTGGGGTACAGTGCTTGCAAAGTCCGGGTGCTTGAGGATCAGCCTCTGCGCTGTTACAAGTGCTTTGGCATCGGGCACATGCGGGCCCTTTGTCCGTCCAAAGTGGACAGGACGGTCAGCTGCTACCGCTGCGGCGAGGAGGGGCACAAGTCGGCCACCTGCAAGGCCACGACGCCGCGGTGCGCAGTGTGCGCAGCCAACGGCCGCCCGGCGGGTCACATTATGAAGGGGAGGAATTGTAATCCTCCTCATAAGAAGGGCAAAGCGCAGGCGTCAACCCCGCTTGGCGCTGCGACCGCCGCCCCCGAAGCGGGGCCTTCGGCGGCCGATGAGGGAGGTGCGATGTCCGATTGATGGATAGGGTCGAGCATCGCATCCTCCAGGCGAATACCAACCACTGCAAAGCAGCCCAGGACCTGCTGATGCAAGCCATGGCTGAGTGGTTGATAGACGTGGCGATAGTCAGCGAGCCGTACTCGGTCTCCAGTCGTTGGCTGGGTGATCGGGACGGCTTGGTTGCTCTGGTGTCACGAGCCTCCACAGACTCCCCTCCCCTTTCGCTCTTAGAGAGGGGATCGGGATACGTTGCCGCTGCGTGGGGAGAAATAGCCCTGGTAGGCGTTTATTTCTCCCCAAACCGCCCATTCCAGGATTTCGAGAACTTCCTCGAGATCCTGACCGCGGTTGTCGGTAGGGTGGCACCTCGTCAGGTTGTCGTATTGGGCGACCTGAACGCCAAGTCGGTGGCCTGGGGCAACCCGGCCGCTTCTTGTAATGTCCGGGGACCTGCCGTCGAACTTTGGGCAGCCTCATCCGGTGTGTCCCTCCTCAACAGAGGGACGGTTCAGACGTGTGTGCGGCGATGGGGAGGGTCGGTGGTGGACGTTTCGTTCGCCTCCCCCGTCCTGGCCGCCCGCGTCATCAACTGGCGGGTCGAGATGGTGGAGACAATGTCGGACCACCGATATGTGCGGTTCGAAATCTCCAGTCAGAGCCCCCAGAGAACGGCCCTGTCAAGCCGATCTCCCTTTCCACGGTGGGCTCTCACCCGCCTTGACCGTGAAGCGGCTAAGGAGGCGGCGTTTGTCCAGGATTGGCTCTCGCCTCCTGTCGAAGTCCTGGACGTGGACTCCGCAGCGGCCCAATTAAAGAAGTCCCTGACCGAGGTGTGCAACTCCAGCATGCCTCGGTCTCGCCGCCCACCTCCCCGTCGCGCCGTTTATTGGTGGTCGGAGAGACTAGCGGATCTCCGGGCTGCCTGCGTTGTGGCAAGGAGAGCGTACACGCGGAGTCGACGGCGCAGCCGGAGAGACCCCGACAACGAGGATCTTCTCTACGCCTCTTACGTAGAGGCAAAAAAGACCCTCAAGTCGGAAATGGGCGCCGCCGACGATGCGGCGCGAGCCGAGATGCTAGAGGGCCTCAACAGGGACCCCTACGGGAGACCGTACAAGGCGGCGCGAAACAAGCTGCGCCCCTTTGGTCCTCCGCTCACGGAGTCTCTTGAGCCGGCGTTGCTGGACGGGGTGGTCCGGTCCCTGTTTCCGTGCAGGACCAATTTCACTCCACCAGTAATGACCCCTCCGCAGGGTGAAACTCCGCCAGAAGAAGAGGTCCCTCTGGTTACGGCGGTTGAGCTTGCCGTGGAGACCTTCCGCATCCGCGCCAAGAAGACGGCTCCAGGGCCGGACGGTGTTCCTGCGCGGGTGGTGGCCATTGCCACCACCCAGATGGAAGCAAGATTTCGGGACCTCTTCAATGCGTGTTTTACGTCTGGGAGGTTCCCGAAACCTTGGAAGGAGGGGCAATTATGCCTCCTTCGAAAAGAAGGACGCCCGGCAGACTCCC
Source organism: Electrophaes corylata (assembly GCA_947095575.1). Classification (NCBI taxonomy): domain Eukaryota; kingdom Metazoa; phylum Arthropoda; class Insecta; order Lepidoptera; family Geometridae; genus Electrophaes; species Electrophaes corylata. The sequence continues at coordinate 88,427 of OX352712.1, read as the reverse complement.
CCTCGGCATACCGGCCCATCGTTCTTCTCGATGAGGTTGGAAAGTTGTTCGAGGGGATCGTTGCCAGGCGGCTTAATGGCCACCTGCTGGAGGTGGGGCCAAACCTGTCGGACGCCCAATTCGGTTTCCGGAGGAGGCGTTCGACAATTGACGCGCTGGCCCGGCTCAAGAGCCAAGTGAGAGAGGCCGTGGAGACAGGGGACGGAGTTTTGGCTGTGTCATTTGATATAGCCAACGCTTTCAACTCTGTTCCCCACTCGACAATCCTAGAGGCGCTCCGCTACCATGGAGTGCCTCAGTACCTGCGGAGCCTCCTGGCTAGTTACTTGGAAGACCGAGCGGTTCTGCTCGTAGACAAAGCGGGCCAACTTCGGCGATACGGTGCAGAGTCTGGCGTTCCGCAGGGGTCGGTCTTAGGACCACTCCTGTGGAACATCGGGTTCGATTGGCTCCTGCGGGGAGCTCTCCTCCGGGGCACCAGTGTCATTTGTTACGCAGATGACACGCTTCTCACTGCCCGGGGGGGAAGCTTTAGGGAGGCGGCAAGCCTGGCTTCGGCTGGCGGATCCTTGGTTGCGGGAAGGATCCGTCGGCTAGGATTAGAGGTGGCGCTGCACAAGACCGAGGCCGTGTTCTTCCACGGGTCTCGGCAGCGCATCCCCACTGACGCCCACATCGTTGTGGAGGGTGTAAGGGTCGAAGTGAAGACCCAGATGAAATATCTGGGCCTAGTACTCGACAGTAGGTGGCGCTTCACCCAGCACTTCAACGGGCTGTCGACGCGCCTGCTGAAGGTTGCGGGCGCACTGTCGTGGCTCCTCCCAAATATCGGAGGGCCCAAAGTGCGATGCCGGGAACTGTATGCCGGCATCTTGAGGAGCATGGCCCTTTACGGGGCCCCTATCTGGGCGGACTCCCTTCAAAGGAGGGAGAACGCTGCCGCGATCCGGAGGCCACAAAGGGCCATCGCGCAGCGGGTGGCGAGGGCTTACCGCTCGGTAAGCTTCGCGGCAGCGTGTGCTCTGGCGGGCACCCCTCCTTGGGAGCTTGAGGCGTGGGTGCTCGCAAAAGTATACGAGTGGACGGCAGGGCGCAGGGCGCTCGGGGAGCACCCCGCCCCGGCAGAGCGGGAAGCCGTTCGGCGAGAGGCGAGGGACTCAATCGTCCACCATTGGACAGAGGACCTTGCCTCCGCTGTGTTTGGCCGCCGAACGTTGGATGCGCTCGGGCCAGTCTTACGAGATTGGCTCGAGCGTTCCCATGGCTTTCTTTCGTTCCGACTGGTGCAGGTTTTATCTGGGCATGGATGTTTCGGGGCGTGCCTACACCTGATAGGAAGAGAGGAGGCGCCGTTGTGTCACGAGTGTGGCGCGGTTCAGGATACGGCGCAACACACCCTAGAAGTGTGCCCGTCGTGGTCCGGGCCGCGCCAGGAACTAGAAGCAGTAGTCGGGTCTGATCTTTCGCTTACCAGTGTGGTCAACTCCATGCTGGGGAGTGAGGAGGCTTGGACAGCGGTCGCCTCCTTCTGTGAGGAAGTGATGTCACAGAAGGAGGCGGCAGAACGCGCGCGGGAGGAGGATCCTCTCGCTCCGCCGTGTCGGCGGCGAAGGGGTAGGAGAAGGCGACAATAGTCTTCTCTCTCCCCATGTGGTGGTGAATGGCGGGAGCTAGACGTGGAGGCGTCTTCTCCCGCATTGCACCCATTCACCACCTCCGTCGGGTGGGGACGACAGAGTCGCGGTCGTTCCCGGGCCCCTTCCTACAGGGGGGGGCGTGCGGGCCCCGCTGTAAAGGCGGGCCATCGTCGGCGGGGGACTGGATGTAAAGGCTCTGCCGGTTTCCCAGTCCCCCTCCACTTAGACGAAGCAGGAGCGCCGCTGGGTTGTTTAGTGGGTATACCGGTCCTTAGGGCCGGGGAGTCCCACATACCCCTCCCACCCTCCAGTGGGGGGGGATGCGTAACGCATTTTTCCCAGCGCAAACAAAAAAAAAAAAAAAAAAAAAAAAAAAAAGGTTAGGTTAGGTTAGGTTAGGTTAGGTTAGTGGCGGCTGGCCTCGGGACAGCGCGGTCGTGTTTGCGTGCGTACGTGTGGTTTCCGAGTCGGATTTTATTGTGGGTGTTCATTTTTGTTGACGAAAGGCCCTTTTCAGGGCCAGGGGTGTGTGCGTTTGTGTGTTTTGTGTTTTTTGGTGTGTTTGTGTGTTTTGAGCGGCTTCTGTGACGGAATTTTTCGGAATTTTTCGAAATTTTCCGTCATGGAAGCTTCTGGAACGTCGGTCGGGTCGGCTGGCGCGGTGGCTAGCGCGCGTGCCGACCAGACTGGCGCCAGTGTGGCGGGGGGCCCCGACGGGGTGGCCGCGATGCGTGATCTCGCGGCGGCGGCGGCGGTGGCGGCGATGCCCGCGGTGGCGGTGGCGGCGGTACCCGCGGTTGCGACCGCGAGACCGCCATCTGCACGACTTGGTGCGGCGGCGATGCCCGCGGTGGCGACGGTGCCCGCGGGTGCGACCGCGAGACCGCCGTCTGCACGACCCGGTGCAAGGGTACTTGTGAAGAGGGTAAGTGCTGTGAGTGCGGTGGAGCGTGCGAGTGCGCGTCCGGCGGCGACGCCCGCGGCGCGGCCCGGCGCTGCGCCTAAGGTAGGTGTGATTACACGCGCGGTGCCCGCGGTGCGGGCCGGCGCGGCGGCGGCGGTGGCGTCCGGAGGCGGCGCGATTGCGATGGCGGCGCCCGCGGCCGCTTCACGCGGTCGCTTGCCGGTCGCTGTTGCGGCGACGAGCGGCAGGCTGTGGCGGCCGCGGTCGCCGTCAAAGCGGCGCCATGAAACCGAGGGCGGGTCGGACAGGTCTTGGGACTCGGATTCCGACGCCGAGGCCCCGCATGGCGACAAGGCGGCACGCGTCATGACGCGTGCACGTGGTAGAGCGCGCATGACTGCGGGCGAAATGAAGGAGGCGAGGCGCTCGGAGGTCTTGCTTCGAGCCGAGCGAGAGGTAGTCGACCTGACGGCCGCGTATCGGCGTGCGACGCCGAAGGCGTCGCAAGTTGGGTCGGCTACAACATCGGAGATTGTGGGCAAGGCTTCAGAAGCGATCTCGTACATAGCGGAGGTGGGAAGAAAGTCGAAAAATATTAAGGGGGAGCTCCTCGGCGGCCTAAAGCAGGCAACTGCTCTCATCTCGGAGGCAGTTGCCGAGCTTGGGAATCGAACCACCGCTGAGGAGTCCCGCCTCTTAGCAGAGGAGAACGCTCGGCTTCGTGCCGACATGGCGGCGATGCAGCGTGACATGCAGCTCCTGAAGGAGGAGCTGCAGGCGTTGCGCCGCACTGCGCCCGTCGCGGGCGCGGCGCCGGTGGACGAGGAGGGACGCAGTCGGGCCATCATGGAGCAGGTGGGGACCATGGTGAATGCCCGGCTGGAGTCCCTCGAAGATAGGCTTTTGCCGGAGCCGCGCCTGCGGCCGCCGCTCGCCGCCGTCAGGCGCGTCTCCTATGCGGCCGTGGCAGGCGCGGCCGCGCCGCGTGCTGCGCTGCCCGCGCGGGCGCCGGCGCGCGCTGCGCCCTTGACTGGTGCTCCGACGCGTGTCGCGCCGCCCGCGCGAGCCACTGCGCGAGCTGCTGTACGGGCTGGGCCCGCTGTTAATACCGCGGTGCGCGCGGCGCCGCCTGTCCGCGTTGCCGCGCCTGTTGTGGCGCCCGCCGCCGCGCCTCGGCGTCGCGTGCTGTCGGCCGGAGGTGTGGCGCGGGCCGCGCCCGTTGCCCCGCCGCGTGTGGCGGTGGCCACGGAGGAGGCCATGGAGAGCGGTGAAGAGCCCTCCCCTGCGGCCGAGGCTGAGGCCGAGGCCGAGGCGGCCCCGCCTCGGCGCCGCCAACGTGGTGGTAGAGGTAGGAAAAGGAAGACGATGGCGGGGCGCCGGGTGCCTGACGCGGAGCATGCGGGCACATCCGCATCATCCGCCGCGCCTGCGGGGCCGAGCAGGCCTGCTAGAGGACCGCCGCCGTCGCTACCGCCCGGCCAGCTGGCAGCGCGGAAGCTGCGCCCATTGCGCTCGGCTGCCGTCATCCTCACCCTGCAGCCCGCTGCGATAGAGACAGGAATTACCTATGCACGCGTCATTGCAGAGGCGAGGTCTAAAGTAGACCTCGCCTCCTTAGACATTGAGCGCGTGCATTTCAAGGTTTCGGCAACCGGGGCACGTATGCTGGAGGTGGCGGGCGGCGGTGCTGCCGCGGCCGGTGCGAAGGCTGACGCTTTGGCCCGCCGGCTAGTGGAGGAGCTCGACTCGGAACAAGTCAGGGTGTCGAGGCCGGTGAAGTCCGCGGAGTTGCGGCTCTCCGGTTTCGACGAGTCTGTCACTGCGTCCGAGATCGCTGCGGCGGTGGCGCGAGTAGGTGCATGCGAGGTGGCCGCTGTGACCTGTCACAACGTCCAATTCGGGGCGTATGGCTCGAGTTCGGCCTGGGTTCGATGCCCGGTGCTCGCCGCTCGGGCGATCCTTATGGCTGGTCACCTTGCAGTCGGATGGGGCGGCATGGCGCGGGTGGAGCTGCTCGAGACGCGGCCGCTCCGGTGCTTTAAGTGCCTGGAGCCCGGCCACACGCGGGCGCTTTGCCCGTCGGAGGTGGACCGCAGCGATCAGTGTTATCGCTGCGGTGAGCCCGGCCACAAGGCCGATGCCTGCTACGCCAAGCCACGCTGCACCTTGTGCGTGGCGGCGGGCAGGCCTGCGGAGCACCGGAGCGGCACCAAAGCGTGCGCGGCGCCGGCAAGGCGAGGAGTGGCGAGCGGCGGCCCTAGAGCCTCGTCGCAGCCCGAGCGCCCGACGCCCCCAGGTGCAGGGGCGGGGACAGCGGCGGCCGGCATGGACACCGCAATTTGATGGCGGTAAGCAGGTTTATGCAGGCGAATCTAAACCACTGCGCTAGAGCTCAGGACTTGCTGGTTCAGAGCCTAGCGCAGTGGCAGATTCAAGTTGCGGTTGTCGCGGAGCCCTACCGGGTATCGTCGCGAGGAGGCTGGGTCGGTGATGACGGTGGCTCTGTCGCAATCATCACTCGACCGGCTGCCGGAGCGCCGCCACTGAGGCGGGTGTCGAGGGGACACGGGTGGGTCGCCGGGGAGGTAGATGAGACTCTCATAGTCGCTGTCTACTTCTCCCCGAACGCCTCGCTCTCTCGTTTCGAGAGGTACCTACGCGAGCTGGAGACGCTGGTCGCTGGTCGCCGCTCCCGCCACGTGCTTGTCGCCGGGGACCTCAATGCCAAGTCGGCGATGTGGGGCTCACCCGTGACGAACGCGCGAGGTAGGGAGCTAGAAGACTGGGCCGTCGCTGGTGGGTTCACAGTGATGAACAGCGGGGGAGTCGACACGTGTGTGCGGCGGGCGGGTGGCTCGATAGTGGATGTCACGTTCGCGACGCCCGCCCTCGCGCGCCGCATCTCTGCGTGGGAGGTCTTGGAGGGAGTGGAAACATTGTCGGATCACAGGTATGTACGATTTGACGTTTCTGCTCTCTCTACTGTCCCGGTTGACCCGTGGTGTCCCCTGCCGGGTGACCCACCTCGCTGGGCTCTGAAGAAGCTCAACCGTGAGCTCCTGCTTGAGGCTGCACAGGTAGAGGCTTGGGCGACGAGGCCCACCGCTGCTGTCGCTACAGAGATGGACGTTGAGGAGGAGGCCGAGTGGCTTCGCCTGGCGTTAGCGCGTGCCTGCGATGCAGCCATGCCTCGCGTTAGGTCTCAAGCCCACTGGCGCCCCTTGTATTGGTGGTCGGCGGAAATTGCGGCGCTGCGCGTCGATGCCGTTCGCGCGAGGCGCGCGTACACTCGCAGCCGCCGCCGTAGCCGTCGCGACCTGGTAGAGGAGGACCGTCTCTATGCAGTGTACAGGGAATGCGTAGAGGTCTTATCCTCTGCCATAGGGGCGGCCAAGGATGCGAGCTACGAGGAGTTCCTGAGCTCACTCGACGCAGACCCGTGGGGGCGCCCGTACCGGATGGTGCGGGACAAACTTCGGCCGTGGGCACCACCACTCACCCGGAGCTTGCAGCCGGAGCTGATGGAGCGGGTGGTCTCGGCTCTGTTCCCACCCGCGGACGACGTACTCCCCCCGCCGATGGCGCGACCGCTTGACATCGAGGAGGAAGGCAACGGTGAGGTACCGGAGGTGACGGAGGTGGAGCTGGGAGTGGCGCTGCTCCGACTACGTGGTCGCAGAAAAGCCCCAGGTTTGGATGGAGTTCCGGGGCACGCGGTGGCCATCGCCCTCGACCCTCTCGAGGAGAGATTCAGGGCGCTGCTCACAGCGTGCCTTGCACAGGGCCTGTTTCCTCGCCAATGGAAGGCGGGGAAGCTGGTCCTGCTAAAGAAGGATGGCCGACCGGAGGACTCTCCGTCAGCTTACCGTCCGCTGGTGTTGCTGGATGAGGCGGGCAAGCTCTTTGAGCGCGTCCTGGTCGCCCGTCTCGTGCGGCACATGGAAGAAGTAGGTCCGAATCTCTCCGATGCGCAGTACGGGTTCCGGCGCGCACACTCTACCATAGACGCGATCCGTAGGGTGAAGAGTATGGCGGAGGAGGCGATCGCGAGGCGTGAGGTGCTGTTGGCTGTTTCGCTCGACATAGCGAACGCCTTCAACTCCCTTCCATGGGCAAGTGTCGAGGAGGCACTAAGGTATCACGGCTTCCCGGGGTACCTGCGCCGGATAATCGGTGCCTACCTTTCTGAGAGGGAGGTCCGGTACCCGGCGCGCCTAGCCTGGGAAGCAAAACCGATGACGCGCGGTGTTCCGCAGGGCTCGGCCCTAGGACCTACCCTGTGGAACATCGGGTACGATTGGGTGCTGCGGGGCGCACTGCCTGAGGGCGTGAGCGTGACGTGCTACGCGGATGACACGCTGGTCACTGCCCGAGGCACTGACTTCAGCGATGCGGCTGCGCGTGCGACGGAGGGTGTGCAGTGTGTGCTGGAGCGCATACGGCTATTAGGTTTAAAGGTGGCGTTACCGAAGTGCGAGGCGCTGTGCTTCCATGGTCCGCGGCGGGCGCCGCTAGCGGGTGCTCGTGTGATGGTGGGTGGGGTGTGGATCGATGTCGGGTTAGCCATGCGTTACCTCGGCATTGTTCTTGATCCTCGCCTAACATTCTGTGAGCATTTCCGCCGGCTCGTGCCGCGGCTCATGGCAGCATGCGGTTCCTTGAGTAGACTGTTACCTAACATCGGTGGGCCGAACGCGGCTTGTCGTAGGCTTTATGTGCAGGTGGTGCGATCGATGGCGCTGTATGGGGCGCCCGTGTGGGAGGACGCCCTGGGACGAGCGAACAGGGCTCTTCTGCATCGGCCACAGAGGGTGATGTGCCTCAGGGTGGTGCATGGTTACCGCACCATCTCCTTCGAGGCGGCGTGTGTGCTGGCTGCCTGTCTTCCTTGGGAGTTGGACGCCCGTGTGCTCACTGCGGTCTACGACCGAGTCGTCGAGCATCGGGCGACGGGCGAGCCGCTTCCGAGGGAGGGCATGTTGCGCTGGCGCACGAGAGCGCGCAGGCGCCTTCTGCTACGGTGGATGCGGGCGCTGGAGGAGCCTTCTGCTGGCCATGACACAATAGAAGCGGTGCGGCCGGTTCTTGAACGGTGGGTGACGAGGAGGCATGGGGTCCTTTCCTTCCACCTTACGCAGATCCTTTCGGGGCACGGCTGCTTCGGGAGGTATCTGTGGAGGGTGGCAGGGGCGGAGCCCACGCCCGTGTGTCACCACTGTGGGTGTGCCGAGGATACGGCGCGCCACACTTTGGCGGAGTGCCCAGCTTGGGCGGTGGAGAGGGCAGAGCTGGCCGCAGTGGTCGGGGCGGACCTTTCGCTGCCGACCATTGTGCGCTCAATGGTTGGCAGCGAGAGTGCGTGGGACGCGCTTTCCAATTTTGCAGAGACCGTGATGGCCGTGAAGGAGGACGCCGAGAGGATGCGAGAGCGCGATCCTGAGGCGCGCATCGGGAGGCGTGAACGCAGGCCCGGGATGGACCGCCAGTCGGCGGAGAACCGCCGCGTTCCGTAAGTGGTATGAGTTTTATACACTGATAGGGATGGATGAATGTGGCGTGCGACTCGCACGCCTGCATGATTGATTGTATGTTGTGGGCCATGAAGCCATAAGGGTAGAGTCGGAATGAAAGGGGATCGGAGTGGATGAATGGGGCGGTGCGAGGCGCGTAGCACGACGCAGCAGTGCGAGTGTAGCGCCCCCGCCCAATTAACATGCACTCCACATAGTTGAGGGAAATTTTCTGAATGAGGGGCGGCGCATGCGAGATGCGGGAGGAGAGCGCCGCTCAGTCTGACAGGGATGATGGATAAGGGCCATGATGCCATAAGGTGTGTGGAATCTTCGGGCGCGAGGTCCCTAGGGGCGGGCCTCATCGCTTCGAAGAGATTCCTCTTCAAGGGCTCCGTCGTCGTGACATGTGTTCCTGACACGGCGACGGAAGTGGGCCATGGGGCCGAGGGCTCCAAAGCCATAAGGTGACGAATGAGTAAGAAAGGTGATGAGGGTGGAGGAATGAGGCGGCGTGATGCGCATAACACTTGCATGTTTGTGCGAGTGCAGCGCCGCCGCCTAATTCAGAATCATCGAGGAGGAGATGGAGTGAAAGAGGGGCGGCTCATGCGAGATGCGGGAGGAGAGCCGTCCAATACGAGAGGGATTTATATCGTCAGTCGAGTCGCGGTTGGTTTTCGTTCCCGTGGCTCGGCAAGAATGGCGAGAGAGGGACACCGGGGTGGTTTTAGTGAGTCGACGAGTCCGTCATCCTCACACTACCTTATCGCCTCCCCGTGCGGTAAGGTGTCTGGTTGCAGATTTCCCCCCGTTACAAAAAAAAAAAAAAAAAAAAAAGGTTAGGTTAGGTTGGGCGGGTCTGGGTTTATCCATTAAATTGGATAAATACAGGCCTTCCATATCGGCGCAGGGGGCGCGGTATGGAGGCGAATGGCCCTGGGGGAGAGCGCAACAGTCGTGATGATCCTCAGGGCAAGTCTGGTGGTTTCCTTCACGTGGTTGCTGCCTGTTATTGGTCTATTTCCTTCTGAAATAGACGTAACTAAAACCACCAGGCGCCTTCGTGGTCCTTTTGGGCCACGTTGGTGGGGGGAGTAGGGGCTTCTCCGAAGCGGACGAAGCATAGGGGGGAGTTTTGTAGAGAAGGAGGTTTTTATTTTTGTATTTTGTGTATAAATATTTGTAAATAGAAACTATTGTGGAGTGTTATTTTGTAAATAAATTGTTGTAAAATATGTTGTACTTTTGTACAACATTGTCAATGGTGGAAGTAAGTGTTGTTGTGTCATCACTTAGCGATGGTATGGCGGACTGGTCGGTGCTAACCCCATTGACTGGTTCGCCGGAGAGAGTTCGCCGCCTCTCCACCGGTATCCATGCTGCTTCCGTCAACCACCTCCCGTCAGGGCTAAGGGGGGTACGATGGTTGCGGCATGGACCGAAGGGGCGTTGCCTTAGTTGGCCGGGCCCAGAGGAAGGAAAACCTTGACACAAAAACCCGTGAGAAAACACGTTAAAACCTGCGGATACCAGGGGACCTCCGCAGTATATACCCTCGCTCTCGGAATGGGCGTCACCCGGGAGTGATTTGTAGTTCGTCCCATGCTCGTGGGAATAAATATGGATAGTAAACAAATCATAAATACAGAAGGTGGTGGCCGTTGTGGTCGTAGTGTGGTGAAAAGAGTTCTCGGTGCATCGGTGCCAGGCAAAAAGGAGATAGCTGTGGCTCGTGCGTGCAGCCGCAGCGCCCATCGAATAGACGAAAAGGATGAAGAGCTGCCTGTCGCTACGGCGAGTCTGGAAAAGGCTTTTACACCTATGGAGAGTCGCGTCGAAAAGACGAAAGATAAGGGAGTTACCCTAAAGGAGAGTGTCGAGAGGCTTGAGGATTCAGACTCCTCAATTATGAGTTTGGAGACTGTTGGCTCAAGAGTCAGTGAGTGCAGTGTGCTGGTTGAGCCACTTCCTCCTAAATTTTGGAAAGGCAGGGAGGCTGTCACTAGACGGCGACATATAGTCGAGCCAAGGTCGGACTCGGCTTCGAGTGACGAGTCGAATTCGGTTCCACTTAAAGTGGTGACTGAGAAAAGAGGCAGGGGTCGCCCTCCTACTACGGGCAAATATGTTGGCTTAGGTAAAGCCCAAGCTGAGTTGAATGCTCTCAGGCAACAAGCCGAAAAGGAAGAATCTCAGCGGAAGGCTGAAGAGCAAGTTAATGCTAAAATGGCTTATATTAAGTCATCGTTCAAGGTTGCCCCACCGGCACCAGTAGAGGACAATGAACTTGCCTCAGATTTGGTCAAGCAGGTTGAGGACGCTGCAGATGTTATTCTGACAGTTGCCACAAAATCAAGCAACCTTAAGGGAACATTTGCAAAGGCCCTTAAAGATGCAACAGCGTCTATTAAAGCGGCAGTTAGTGCACTTCATGGTAGCACAGTGTCTGAGGAGACTGTGAAGCTACAGGCTGAAAATGCCCGCATGCGAAAGGAGATGGCTGAGCTTCGCAAGCAGCTCAGCGAGCTCAGAGTAAATTTGGCGCAAACACAGGAGAGGTTGGAGGATTTGCCCTCAACCAGTGTAAGCGGACTGAGGAAAGCTTTCCAACCCCCGGTAGAAGTTAATAAAAATGATGAGTTGGCGCGCACGATCATGCAGCAAGTGGGCAGCATGATAAATGCGCGCTTTGAAGTATTGGAGGAAAGGCTGCTTCCTGAAAAGCGGATCCACCCTCCTCTAGCAGCAGACAAGTGCCACAATGCTCCTATTGACCATCCGAATGTGCCTGAAGCTGGAAAACCAGCCTCTCAACCTTCAAAGGGCACAAGAAAGGCAGTAACTGCTAAAGAGGTTCCAGTGGCTTCACAAAGGCTACCACGCGAGTTGCCACCAGCACCTGAGGACATGGACGAAGGCTGGTCTACGGTGACCAAAAAAGGTAGAAAAACCAAAGCCACACCTAAACCCACAGGCGCAACTGCAAGAGAAGTAGTGGCTAAACCAACGGCCCGTTCGGCAAAAGTAAAACTGCGTCCTCCTCGGACTGCAGCAGTAGTTATCACTATGCAACCAGGAGCCGAAGAAAAAGGGGTGACGTATGCTAACCTAATTAAGGAAGCTAAAGAAAAGGTGGACCTCGATAGCTGCGGTATCTCCAACTTGCGGTTCCGTAAGGCTGCCACGGGTGCGCGCATACTTGAGGTATCTACGGGAGATACCAGTGCAGAGAAAGCTGACACTTTAGCTACGAAACTGAGGGAAGTCTTTGATGGTGAGTTGGCAAAAGTGTCAAGGCCAACCAAATGTGCAGAATTTCGAGTCTCAGAACTTGATGACTCAGTTTCACGTGAAGACGTAGCCGGCGCTGTCGCTGAACAGGGGGGATGCTCGGTGGAGTCAGTCAAAGTTGGTGAAATAAAGGTCACTTATCAAGGCACTGGAATCACGCTGGTGAGTTGCCCTGTCACCGCTGCCAAGAAAATTAGAAAGGCGGGTCAACTATTAGTTGGCTGGGTATCAACCCGGGTAGAAATGTTGCCGCCGCGACCACTGCGGTGCTATCGATGCCTTCAAAACGGACATGTTTGGGCTCAATGCTCGTCAGAAACTAATCGCAGTAATGAATGTTATCGATGTGGTCAAATTGGCCACAAGTCGTCTGAGTGTTCTGCCACACCCAAATGTTCAGTTTGCGCAGCGGCTAACAGACCGTCGGCGCATAAGCTGGGTAGCAAGGCGTGTTCTCCTCCTAAATTTAGGAGACGAAGGGCTGAAAATACAACAGCACAAACGCCGGCAGCTACTAGCCACCTCCCGACTCAAACGGAGGCTGAGAAGGTGCATATAGAGCCCAATTAGTTATGGCTCTACGTTTCTTACAGGCGAATCTCAACCACTCCGCCAGGGCTCAGGATCTTATGGTCCAGACCATGGCGGAGTGGTTGATCGACGTAGCAGCGATTGCCGAGCCCTATTTCATCCCTCCCAACGTTAATTGGATTGGCGATGATGAAGGGCTTGTGGCCATAATAACACAGGGTGTCACATTTGATAAGGTTGTAAAAGGTCGCGGATGGGTCGGAGCTCTTATCGGGGGAGTTATGGTGGTGGCTTCTTATTTTTCACCTAACAAAGTACTCGCAGATTTTGAGAGCTTTCTTGATGACGTGGGAGCTTTTGTTGGGCAAAGCCACCCCCACCCAGTGCTACTACTTGGAGACTTAAATGCCAAATCAGTTGCCTGGAACTGTCCTAACACCGATGCACGTGGTGAAGTTCTAGAGGAGTGGGCAGTGGCTGCCGGTCTATTGGTTCTCAATCAAGGGTCGGAAAATACCTGTATACGCCAACATGGTGGGTCAATTGTGGACGTATCGTTTGCAAGTACAAACTTAGTGCGACGTGTGACTGGCTGGGAGGTCATGGTAGAAGTGGAAACGCTATCGGATCACCAATACATTCGGTTCCACATAACACCTCAGTCGCCTTCTCCAAGCAGACTAGCCCGATCTAATGCTAGCCAAGGCTCCCCAAGATGGGCTCTAAAGCAACTTGACCGGGATTTATTAGAAGAAGCCGCTATCGTAAAGGCATGGGTATCTACGACAACTACACCTGTAGAGATCGATGTCCAAGGAGAGGCAAACTGGTTCAAAGAGGCTATGACACACATATGTGATGCTTCAATGCCTAGAGTAGGACTTCGACCTAATAAACGCCAGGTCTATTGGTGGTCTACAGAAATTGCTGAGTTGCGCAAGGCTTGCGTAGCAGCCAGGCGTCTGTACACCAGGTTTCGAAGAAGGCGGCGTCGTGACGAGGAGCAAGAAGAGCAACTCTACAATTTGTACAGAGAAGCAAAAGCAGTTTTGCAGTTGGCCATCATCCAAGCAAAAGGTGTAGCTCAAGATGAAATGTTAGAGACATTAAATCGAGATCCATGGGGGCGACCCTACAGGATGGTGAGAAACAAACTGCGCCCATGGGCTCCACCACTGACGCAGAGTCTTGATCCTCCGTTTTTACAGGAAGTGGTTTCATCTCTGTTCCCCACAAGAGAAGAACATGTACCACCTAGCATGTCACCACCTGAAGAGGGAAATGTTACTGACGACGATGAAATCCCAAGAGTAGGAGAGGTTGAACTAAAGATGGCAGTCAAGCGATTAACAGCCAAAAACACGGCTCCAGGCCCAGATGGTGTTCATGGGCGAGCATGGGCAATAGCTCTGAAGGCTTTAGGACCTCGTCTGTGTAGTCTTTATGATGCTTGCTTGGTACAGGGACGGTTTCCGTCGGAATGGAAGACAGGCCGGCTGGTCTTATTGAGGAAAGATGGGCGACCCGTGGACTCACCATCTTCTTTTCGTCCCATTGTTCTTCTTGACGAGGTGGCAAAGCTGTTTGAGCGCATAATCGCTGTACGCCTGACGGGACACATGAACTGCGTTGGTCCAGACCTAAATGACAACCAGTTCGGTTTCCGTAGGGGGTGATCGACGGTTGGTGCGATTTTACGAGTCAAGACAGCTGCAGAGGAGGCAGTCTCCCGAGGAGAAGTCGTCTTGGCGGTGTCTTTGGACATCGCCAATGCATTCAATTCTTTACCCTGGAACTGTATACGGGAAGCGCTTAAATACCATCGCGTGCCTCGTTACCTCCGCGAAATAATTGGAGATTATTTAAACGAACGTTCCATAGTATTCGAGGGGCAAGAGGGATGGTCACAGCACAGGATGTCATGCGGTGTTCCACAGGGCTCGGTCCTCGGACCACTCCTGTGGAACATTGGCTACGACTGGGTGTTGAGGGGAGCAACTCTGTGGGGCGTAAGTGTGACTTGTTACGCTGACGATACGCTCGTTACAGCTAGAGCCAAGTCACACCGAGACGCAGTTCTCCTTGCTACGGCAGGTGTTGCGCAAGTGGTGAATAGAATAAGACGTCTGGGGCTTGAGGTCGCCCTCCATAAGTCTGAAGCACTCTGTTTCCATGGACCTAGAAATAAACCCCCAGTGGGATCACACATAGTAATAGGTGGTGTTCGCATTGGTGTCGAGTCGACAATGAAGTACCTAGGACTAGTCCTCGACAGCCGATGGGACTTTAAGGTCCATTTTCAAAAGTTGGCGCCGAAACTGATGGGGACAGCTGCCGCTTTAGCAAGGCTTTTGCCAAACCTTAAAGGTGCGAGAAATGGCTGCCGGAATTTATACATAGGCGTCGTTCGCTCAATGGCCATGTATGGAGCTCCTGTTTGGGCCGAAACGCTTAGCAACCAGAATATCGCTATTCTACGTAAGCCACAGAGAGCGATGGCGCTAAGAGTAATTCGGGGATATCGCACAGTCTCATTCGAGGCGGCTTGCGTTTTGGCGGGCTCAATGCCGTGGGATCTGGAGGCTAAAAGTCTTGCAGAAATTCTTCTTTGGCGAGAGCGGGAAATCGCACGTGGTCAAAGACCAGCGCTGCGAGAAATTGAGGGAAAGAGGCAAGAACTCAGAGATGGCCTACAAGAAGAGTGGTTAAGACGATTGGAACGACCAAGCGCTGGTCTGACCACCATTGAAGCAGTTCGCCCCATTCTGAGAGAGTGGCTAGCAAGAGAGCACGGATCCTTAACCTTCCGATTGACGCAGGTACTAACGGGACATGGGTGTTTCGCAAAGTACCTGTGTCGAATCGGGAGAGAATCATCGACTGCATGCCATCACTGTGCATGCAGCGTAGACAGTGCACAACACACTCTGGTGGAATGCCAGGCTTGGGCTGACTTGCGGCGTGAGTTAAGGCAGAGAGTTGGAAACAATTTGTCACTCCCAGCGATGATCAAAGCTATGGTCGAGAGTGATGAAACATGGAGAGCCGGCGTAAACTTCTGCGAAGAAGTGTTATCACGCAAGGAAGCTGCAGAGAGGGAGAGAGAAATCTCTACCCTCAACCCGATCCGCAGCCGGAGAGCCAGGCGTCGGAGGAGGGAACTCCATGACATCCGACCCCCATAATGGGCTTAGGTGACGGCACCGGGGGGTGTCCGTCGCCTACTAATAAGCCCCGAGGTGGCGCGCGCGGGTGTCCCGCGTGCCTCTCGTAAGAGATTCGAGGAGAATCAGAAAGAGTAGAGGCTTTCAACCAAGCCATCGCCGTCGAGGCCATGGAAGACTGCTAAGGTATACCCACAGCCTCGGCTATGAAAGGCGACAAGAAGGACCCCGTTGGGTTTTAGTCAGTAAGAGTCTGACATAACTCTCCGGTCGCCCCCGCGTCGGAGAGTATCCATGACGGATTTCCCAACGTAAAAAAAAAAAAAAAAAAAAAAAAAAAAAAGGTTAGGTTAGGTTAGGTTAGGTTAGGTTAGGTTGGGCTTACCGCTCGGTAAGCTTCGCCGCGGCATGTGCTCTGGCGGGCACCCCTCCTTGGGAGCTTGAGGCGTGGGTGCTCGCAAAAGTTTACGAGTGGACGGCGGGGCGCAGGGCGCTCGGGGAGCATCCCGCCCCAGCAGAGCGGGAGGCCGTTCGGCGAGAAGCGAGGGACTCGATCGTCCACCATTGGACAGAGGACCTCGCCTCCGCAGTGTTTGGCCGCCGAACGTTGGACGCGCTCGGGCCAGTCTTACGAGATTGGCTCGAGCGTTCCCATGGCTTCCTCTCGTTCCGACTAGTGCAGGTTTTATCTGGGCATGGATGTTTCGGGGCATGCCTGCACCTGATAGGAAGAGAGGAGGCGCCGTTGTGTCATGAGTGTGGCGCGGTTCAGGATACGGCGCAGCACACTCTAGAGGTATGCCCATCGTGGTCCGGGCCACGCCAGGAACTACAAGCAGTAGTCGGGTCTGACCTCTCGCTTACCAGTGTGGTCAACTCCATGCTGGGGAGTGAGGAGGGTTGGGCAGCGGTCGCCTCCTTCTGTGAGGAAGTGATGTCACAGAAAGAGGCGGCAGAGCGCGCGCGGGAGGAGGACCCTCTCGCTCCGCCGTGTCGGCGGCGAAGGGGTAGAAGAAGACGACAATAGTCTTCTCTCTCCCCATGTGGTGGTGAATGGCGGGAGCAAGACGTGGAGGCGTCTTCTCCCGCATTGCACCCATTCACCATCTTCGTTGGGCGGGAACGACAGAGTCGCAGTCGTTCCCGGGCTCCTTCCTACAGGGGGGGGCGTGCGGGCCCCGCTGTAAAGGCGGGCCATCGTCGGCGGGGGACTGGATGTAAAGGCTCTGCCGGTTTCCCAGTCCCCCTCCACTTAGACGAAGCAGGAGCGCCGCTGGGTTGTTTAGTGGGTATACCGGTCCTTAGGGCCGGGGAGTCCCACATACCCCTCCCACCCTCCAATGGGGGGGGATGCGTAATGCATTTTTCCCAGCGCAAACAAAAAAAAAAAAAAAAAGGTTAGGTTAGGTTAGGTTAGGTTAGGTTAGGTTAGGTTAGGTTAGGTTAGGTTAGGTTAGGTTAGGTTAGGTTAGGTTAGGTTAGGTTAGGTTAGGTTAGGTTAGGTTAGGTTAGGTTAGGTTAGGTTTTTTTTTTTTTTTTTTTTTATCGGCGTCTCGAAACGCCACTAGATGCGATGCCCTCTGACGAGTAAGTGTCAGAGTCTTTCTTTGACCTATCTCTCTAGCTATATCTTCTATTACATACCTATCCTTACTGGATATGCATATCCTCAAGTATCTCAATTTACCTATTCTATTCTACTTTCCTCTCCAGCCTATTCCTGCACATTTCTTATCTTTATTGGGATAAGGTAAGGGGGGGGGGGTGACATCGTTTTATTTTATTTTACAATACAGTTATTAACAACTAGTTACTATGCTTATTCTTAGTACTTATACAATTTTCATCTTATACTATTTACTTTCTATTTTACATACATGATACTAATTAATTTCTATGCTGATTTTATATATATAACAATATATATGACAACATATTTTATCATCCTATTTATTTCTATTTATAACTTTTTTAGCTATATTTACACAATATGTAAGAAACTTATTTCTACTCTTCTTATCTGCTATAAGCTCACTAGCTTTTTCAGCTTTTATGTCTATATCGAGTTCCTGCTCAGCCTCGTATCTTTCTTTTCCAAATACAGGACATTCAAACAGAATATGTAAGACAGTTTCAGGTTTGTTTGGCTCACAGGTGCACGATGGGCTTTCCTTACACTTGAACCGGGTCAAGTATTCTGAAAACCCACCGTGCCCTGTCATAATTTGTGTGAGTACTCCAGTTGGTTTGATCTGTCTAACCCTTACGTACGCCTGGACTGCATCGGGAAAAAAGATTTTTGTTATGCCTGCTGTTTCGCCCGTTTTATAGCGTCTATTCCATTCGTCTAAGGTATCTATCCGGATTTGTCGCTTTATATACGAGACTGGACACAGCTCATACTCAGGTTTTGTTTTTATTTTAAGGGCTGCGTCCTTTGCAAGTTCATCCGCTCGCTCGTTTCCAGCCAGTCCTGCGTGAGCCTTTACCCAGTATAAAGACACAGTTTTATATTGGTCTTTACTGGCTCTTTGAAGGTTTCTGCGGATTTCGGTGGCGAGAGGGTGAGTGGAACTTTGATTTGTGACTGTCTCGAGTGATGATCTTGAATCACTGTAAATGCCGAAGGTTGATTCTGGCATTTTTAAGATCTCCCTCGTGGCCTTGCATATGGCCAGTAATTCTGCCTGGTAGACGGTGCAGTAAGACGACAGCTTCGATTTATGGGCTTTGGTTTCGGCAAACATATTCCATACGGATAATGCTGCTCCAACCTTACCCTCAATCTTGCTGCCGTCTGTGAACATTCGGATTGCGTGACCGCTGTGAAGGTTCACCTGCTCTTGGTCTTCCAGGCATATGAATTCCAGGCGCATATGTTCGGCCGGGTGGGGTGACTTGCCGAATGACGTCATTTTTTCAATCTCCCTGTCTCCTAGTGCAGGCTGGGGGACTCCACTCCTTGCCTCATACAGAGCGGCTGCTTCCTGTATTCTGAGGTCGAGTGGCAGAATGCCAGCCAGCACTAATGCTGAGTTCAGGGAGACTGTTCGATAGGCTTTGCATAACTTTTGGGCAAAACCACGCTGCACGGCGTTTAGATGCCTTTGCATGCCTAGTTTCTGTGTTGCTGGTGCCCAAACACTAGCTGCATATAAAATGATGGGTTCAACTGCGGCTGTGTATATGCTTCGTATAACTTCTTGGTTTAGACCCCAGCTGACCCTGGCGGCTCTAGAAAGCTGCTTGTACACGTTCAATGCCTTTTTGCAGACGTTAGCTGCATGGCTATTGAACGTGAGCTTGTGATCTATAGTTAGCCCCAGGATCTTGATCTCTTCTGATACACTAATAGCGATCCCGCCCATGCTGAGGCGTGGGGTGTCAAATTTCAGTTTTTTAGTGATTACCATCGCTTTGGTCTTATGTGGCGCAAACTTCAGTTTATTTTTGACACCCCACTCCTGAACATGTGCGAGAGCGCCGTTTGCTCGTTGCTCTATTTCTAATGCAGTGTGCCCTACAAAGACCAGTACAACGTCATCGGCAAATGCCTGACAGTAGTCACCTCGCGTATCTAGTTCCTTGAGCAAAGGGTCAAGGATTAAATTCCAAAGAATTGGCCCTCCAATTGACCCCTGGACACAGCCCTTACTAGTTTGTCTGCTGATTTCCTGGCCAGCGTACCTAACCTTTATTTTTCGGTTGCTCAAGTAACTGTCCATAAGCCTTCTGATATTGACAGGGCAACCTTCTTCCGCCAATCTTGTCCTAATTATTGGCCACCATGCATTGTCGAAGGCACCCTCTATGTCCAACGATACTAAGGTTACAAGTTTTTTAAGTTTCAGCTGATTACGTATATGTTTCATGAGGACATAGAGGGAGTCTTCTGTGCTTTTTTGTGGCATAAAACCGTATTGGCGCGCGCTCAGTTTCGGAAGGATGTGCCACTTTACCCTATTTACGACAATTTTTTCCAGGATTTTTCCCATCACTGGCAACAAACCTATTGGCCTATAAGATTTGGCCTCCGTGTAGTTCTCCTTCCCTGGTTTCCGGAGCACCACAACGGTCGCCTGCTTCCACACGTTTGGAAAATGACCCATCTCTAGACATTTGTTGGCCAGTGCTAGGTAAAATCCTGGATTTTGAGAGATTACGTGTTTGCAGATATCTGCTGTCAAGCCGTCTGAACCTGGAGCTTTTTTTGGATTGAAGCTGTTCACCGCGATTTCAATCTCTTCAGAGGTAAATGGTGGGTCATGTTTTTCATCATGCTTCCAACCATTTACTTGGTTAGCTTCCCTTCTAACTCGCTGGTGATCCTCATTATCATTCTCCTCGGAATCTTCTGGGTAAAATATCTCGGCGAGCATTTCCGCAGATGCAGCAGGGCTCATAACCTCTCCATCCTTGGTCAGTGGTAGATCTTCATGCCGTTTAGATGTCCTTCCAATTACCCGATAGATCCCTTCCCACATTCCCTCCTTTTCTTGCTTCTCACAAAAACCTTTCCAGCTTTCTGTCTTCGCTTGGTTAGGTTAGGTTAGGTTAGGTTAGGTTAGGTTAGGTTAGGTTTAAGAAGCGGTGTTGGTTCAGTCGTGGTTGGCTGCCCCCACGCATCCAGAAGTGGACGTCGCAGCAGGCCGCTTTCGCGAGTCGGTGACGGCCGTATGCGACGCGGCCATGCCAAGGTCTCGACGCCTTCCTGACCGGCGTGAGGTGTATTGGTGGTGCGCGGAGGTAGCGGACCTTCGAACTACCTGCTCGGAAAAGCGGCGGTCCTATACCCGCTGCAGGAGGCGGCGTAACGGCCGGACCGATAGTGAGCTGTCAGAGGACGAACTGGCAGCTGAGGGCCAGCTGCATTGCGAGTACCGCGAAGCGAAGCGGGAGCTGCAGCAAGCCATCAGTCGGGCGAAGTCTCAAGCCTGGGTAGAGACCCTAGAGAGCCTCGACAGGGATCCCTGGGGGCGTCCGTACAAGGCTGCCCGGAAAAAGTTCCGGGGAAGAACGCCTCCGGTTGCAGAGTCTCTGGAGCCAGAGATCCTGGATAGAGTGTTAGAGGGGCTATTCCCTCCCTCCGATAGTAGCTCCCACTTCACCCCTCCGACGATGGCTCTGCCCTCTCCCGAGGAGTTGGAGCTGGCCTCTGTCCCGCCAGTCTCGGAGGTGGAAATGGAAGTTGCGGTCGACCGCCTGCGAGGCAAAAAGACTGCTCCGGGCCCAGATGGGATCCCTGGGCGGGTCCTCGGGATCGCCCTAAAGGTGATGGGTAATCAGCTTCGGGAACTGTTTGATACGTGTCTTGCGTCGGGACGGTTCCCGAAGCCCTGGAAAGATGGCCGATTATGCCTATTGCGGAAGGAGGGTCGAGCTGTCGACTCACCTGCCGGATATAGGCCCATAGTCCTGCTAGATGATACGGGTAAGCTGCTAGAGAGAGTAGTGGCCAATCGTGTCATCCGACACTTGGAGGGGACTGGGCCTGGGCTCTCCGACACCCAGTACGGGTTTAGAGCCAGAAGGTCCACAATTGATGCCATTCTCTGGCTCAAAGGGTGGACGCAGGATGCGGTTAGTGAAGGGCAAAAGGCGTTGGCAGTGTCACTCGATATAGCCAACGCCTTCAACAGCCTACCGCACGCGACGATTAAAGAGGCACTCTGCTTTCATGGAGTGCCCTTGTATCTGCGAAGGCTGTTGGCCGATTACCTCCAGGACCGCGAGGTCCTTGTTGAAGGACGTGATGGCTTGAGGCGTCGACGCGTCTCCTGCGGTGTTCCACAGGGTTCGGTCCTCGGACCGCTCTTGTGGAACATAGGCTATGACTGGGTGCTCCGTGGCGCACTCCCTGCGAATATGCGGGTCGTTTGCTACGCGGATGACACCCTAGTCGTTGTTAGAGGAAAAGATCTCAGGGAAACGGTGCGGTTGGCAACGGTGGGTACAACCCTCGTTATGGACCGCATACGTGCCCTGGGACTGAAGGTCGCCCTCTCTAAGACCGAAGCCCTGTTGTTCCATGGGCCTCGGGGAGGACCCCCTCCCGGAGCACGGGTGATGTTAGATGGGGTTCAGGTCCGGGTCGGAACACAGATGAAGTATCTGGGTCTCATCCTGGATGGGAGGTGGGCTTTTAGGGCCCACTTTGAGCAGCTGGCCCCAAGAGTCGTGGGAGCCGCCGCCGCCTTAGGGAGGTTGCTACCTAATGTGGGCGGCCCGAATACCAACTGTCGCCGGCTATACTCCGGAGTCATCCGCAGTATGGCCCTGTACGGCGCACCGGTCTGGGTGGACGCCCTAAACCGCGGGAACAAAACCCTGCTGCGACGTCCGCAGCGGGTCATTGTGACGAGGACGATACGTGGATACCGGACGGTGTCCTGGACAGCAGGGTGCGTATTAGCCGGTGACCCCCCCTGGGAACTCCAAGCTGAGATCCTCGCCGAAGTTTACCATTTCGTAACGGCGAGGAGATCTCAAGGAGACCCTCCAGCGTGGGACGAGGTAACCAGCATGCGGCTGCAGGCGCGGGCCGTACTGCTGCAGCGATGGAAGGAGGACTTAGCTCCACCGGTCCCTGGGCAGTGGACGGTGGAAGCTATCCGCCCGGTCCTCGAGAGGTGGACCAGTCGGCCGTTCGGGTCGTTGACGTTCAGACTGGTGCAGGTGCTTTCCGGTCATGGGTGTTTTGGAAAGTACCTGCATCAGATTGCAAGACGGGAGGTGACTCCAGCCTGCCACGAGTGCGGGGCGCTGGAAGACACGGCGCTCCATACGCTGGAGGTGTGTGCCGCCTGGGGCCTGCAGCGGCAAGCCCTGGCAGCAAAAATAGGCCGGAATCTTTCATTGTCGAGTGTGGTTAATGCCATGCTCGATGATGAGAGTTCGTGGACAGCGGTGGTCTCCTTCTGCGAATCAGTCATGGTGCAGAAGGAGGCGGCGGAGCGAGTTAGGGAGACTGACGTCGAAGCTGACGTGCTCCGTCGCAGACGAACAGGGCAAAGGAGGAGGCGGTTCGCCCGTCTCCTTCCTCCTCTGTAGTGGGGTCATCAGTGGAAGGTCGGGGGACTTTCCATTGGCTTGCACGACTCCAAACGCCTTATAAGTGGCCTTGGTAAAAGGTCACCATTAGGAAGTGGCTCGGTTATGGTTGAACCGGGCCGGCCGCCGGGGCGAGATAGTTGAATGCAAACGCGACCCTATCTGGCCCCATTTCGGCGGATGACGCTTCTTCACGGGGGGGTTTTTAGTGGGTTCGAGCCCCACATACCCCCTTCCGTCACCCCCGTGGCGGAAGGGAAATGCGACGGCATTTTCCCCTCCTCAAAAAAAAAAAAAAAAAAAAAAAAGGTTAGGTTAGGTTAGGTTAGGTTAGGTTAGGTTAGGTTAGGTTGGGGTACCATGGCAGGCAACCTTCTCGAGCGCCTGTTAAGCTATTGACCTCTTCGGATATCTCGGGCGGGCTCAGCCCTAGTGCCTTCGGGCGACCTTGGTGGCATGTCCGGAGAGATCATTAGGTTAACGGGACGGTGTACCCTGTTACGTGCGAGACTAATTCCTCGATTGATGTTCTTTTTAGGACACATCCGTATCAATCGGGGGATTACTCTCGGACAACCAATGGCCTGTCGGGAGGGAGCTTCTCCGCGCGTCCCTCTGATTAGCGGAGGGCGCAGTGGATGAAGCGGGACGTGCTCGGCGTGCACTAACCAGGCCACCGAGTAGGCACTGGAGAAGGGTTCTCCTTTGCCAGCGTCCAGAGCTCGGAACCCCGCATGGTCATTCGTGACTCATGTGGGACTGAGGGCCTTGGCTTAGCCGCCCGGGCTGCGAGGAAGAAAACCTCTCTAAAAAATTACCCGCGGCGTATCACCGAGGGCGGGGAGCCCTTGTGTGTTATGGGAAAGCGATGGAGTGGCTATGCCGCTTCCGCAGCTATCCATCTGGCGTGTTGATGGACAGGTGAGGAGCCGATCGTGCACCCACCACGATTGGCAGACTCTGCCACCATGCAACACGTCTAGAGGCCGTTGAGCGGAGATCGGAGAGTCCGATTCCGCTCGGGATGGAGGCGGTAAAGGGTCGCTGTCTCAGTGATCCTGCGCCGCCTGCCCCGCAAGGGGACGAGTGGTAGCCCCTGCCAAACAGGGGCCTTTTCAGATCCGTGGGCGGTCCGAGTGAGGGCTCTGTCCGTCCGTATGCGGATTTCGGGAAGGCGGTGGCACTTGTGACAAGTGTCGCCGTAAGCACGGGGGTGGCTGTGGTAGCCATTTCCCGGGATGTGCTTTATAGGCGATATGCGAGAGGGGCACCGAAGTGTTCTTTTAAGAGTTCTCGGAGCCCCTTGACATGCATCGAGGCCGGTCACCGGGGTGGTTTTAGTGAGTCGACGAGTCCGTCATCCTCACACTACCTTATCGCATCCCTCGTGCGGTAAGGTGTCTGGTTGCAGATTTCCCCCCGTTATCAAAAAAAAAAAAAAAAAAAAAATGTTAGGTTAGGTTAGGTTAGGTTAGGTTAGGTTAGGTTTTTTTTTTTTTTTTTTTTTTTTTTTTCGGCGTCTCGAAACGCCACTACGTCGTCCCTCTAACATAATTAGAGATTTTTGATATCTCTATATATATTTACTACTATACGTCCTATTTCTTTATTGGGGTTTTTTAAATAAAGGTTCCACAACTTTTTATTTTCTTACCACAATATAACAATTTTACGTCTTCAAAATATTTTTGCTTAATTACTAGTTATTTTATATCTATTCTTATTTTAAGTTTCTTATATATATGTTAACAATATATATATTAACTTAACTTATTTATCTATTTCTTTTTATTACCTTATTTGCTATATTTTGACAATATTCTAAAAACTTATCCCTAGTATGTTTACTCTCTACTATTTTACATATATTATCTGCTCTTATTTTTATATCTACAAGGTTTTCTATTTCATATCTTTCCTTACCAAAGACAGGACAATTTAAAATAATATGCTCTACACTTTCAGGTACACTGGGATCGCAAATACATGATGGGCTCTCTTTGCACCTAAAACGACTTAGGTACGAAGAAAACCCACCGTGTCCCGTTAAAACTTGTGTTAAAACACCGTTAGGTTTAATGTGCCGTATAGTGCTATAAGCTTTTGCTGCGTCAGGGAAAAATAGCTTTGTGGTTGCTGCGGTTTCGCCGGTCATATATCTTGTGTTCCATTTGTCAATCGACTCTAAACGAATTTGTCGCTTGACATACGAGATTGGGCACAGGTCGTAGTTTGGCTTGGTCTTGAGCTTTGTAGCGGCCTCTTTTGCAAGCTGGTCAGCTCTCTCATTCCCTTCTAGTCCGGCATGGGCCTTAATCCAGAAGAGCGCAACATGTTTGTTCCCACGCTTGCACTCTTCTAGATTACGGCGTATTTCCACGACTAAGGGGTGGAGAGATCGGTTGTTGGTGACCGCTTCTAGGGACGACCTCGAGTCGCTATAAATGCCATAGCTGTTTTCTGGGAGTGCCATTATTTCCCTGGTGGCCTTGCATATAGCGAGCAATTCCGCTTGGAAGACCGTGCAGTAGGACGACAGCTTCAATTTCTGGCTCTTGGTTTCAACGTCATTGCTCCAAAATGACATTGAAGCCCCAACCTTTCCATCAATTTTGCTGCCGTCCGTGTATATGCGTACCGCTTGCGTGTTATGGGTATCTACCCGTTCTCGGTCCTCCAAGCATATGAATTGCAGATCTAAATGTTCGGCTGGGTGGGGAATCTCCGCAAATTTGGTCTTTCGTTCCACCTCCCCATCTCCTGTTGTTGGCCTTCCTACTCCCCTCTTTACCTCATACAGGGTTGCCGCCTCTTGTATTCTAAGGTCAAGGGGCAGTATTCCAGTCAACAACAAAACCGAGTTTAGGGAGGCAGTTCGATAGGACTTGCACATTTTTTGTGCGAACCCTCTCTGAACCGCATTCAGTAGTTTTTGCACTCCCAGTTTTCTGGCCGACGGTGCCCATACACTAGCAGCGTACATGATGACCGGCTCCACCACAGCAACGTAAATGGTTCTTATGACGTCTGGATGTAAGCCCCAACTTATCTTGGCAGCCCTAGACAGCTGCTTGTAAAGATTTAACGCCTTTTTGCAGGTCTTCGCAACGTGGCTGTTAAATAGAAGCTTACTGTCTAGGGTGAGCCCCAAGATTTTTATTTCGTTGGTTAAGCAAATGGCGACCCCGCCCATGCTCAGAACTGGGTTATCAAACTTGAGTTTACGCGTCAGCACCATTGCGTTCGTCTTATGGGGCGCGAACCTCAGCTTGTTTTTGATTCCCCAGGACCGAACATAGGCGAGGGCGGCATTTGCTTGGCTTTGAACATCGACTGCAGTGTCCGCGTCGAAAACCAGGACCACGTCGTCTGCGAAGGCTTGGCAGTAGTCGCCTCTCTTCTCTAACTCTTGTAGAAGTGGATCAAGTAGCACGTTCCAAAGGATTGGCCCTCCTATTGAGCCCTGCACACATCCTTTTGTCGTGGACTTTGCTACCTCTTCTCCAGCGTATCGCACTCGTACCACTCTGTCGTTGAGGTAGCTGTCCATCACTCTCCTGATGTTGACTGGACACTTTTCCTCTGCCAGTCTGGTTCTGATCGCAGGCCACCAGGCGCTATCGAAGGCTCCCTCTATGTCTAATGATACCATTGTGACTAGTTTTTTCTGTTCCAGCTTTCCGCGTATATGTCGTACTAAGTCATAGAGAGAGTCTTCGGTGCTTCTCTGGGGGGTTAGGTTAGGTTAGGTTAGGTTAGGTTAGGTTAGGTTAGGTTAGGTTAGGTTAGGTTAGGTTTTTTTTTTTTTTTTTTTTTTTTTTTAATTCCGTCTCGAAACGGTACTAGTTGCGTTGCCCTCTGACGAGTAAGTGTCAGAGTCCTGTTGACTTTAACAATTTATAACTTTAATCTTAATGCTATTACAAGGGATGGGATGGGGGTGTGAATATATATCTATTTTTCTTATTTCTAGTTTTACGATTTTAGGTGTTTTATTTCTAAATCTGTTTTAAGGCTAACTTAGGTCTACTCTTATTAAAATCTTAGTTCTACATATTTTCTATACTACTACAATTTCTATGCTGGTCTTATATATATGTTACAATATATACTCAACATAATTTAAATATCTGTCTTATTTCTAACTATAACTTTATTGGCTACGTCTATACAATATGCAATGAACTTAAATCTACTTTTTTTATTTGTTATCAACTGGTTTGCTGTTTCTACTTTTAAGTTTACTCCTAGTTCCTGCTCAGTTTCATACCTCTCCCTACCGAAAATAGGGCATTCAAATATGACGTGTGCTGCAGTCTCATATTTTCCGGGCTCACAGAGGCACGATGGGTCTTCTTTACATTTGAACCGGGACAGATATTCTGAAAACCCACCGTGCCCTGTCAATACTTGCGTTAGCACTCCGGTCGGCTTCACCTGCCTTACAGTTTTAAAAGCTTCAATGGCATTGGGGAAAAACATTTTTGTGGTGGCTGCTGTATCACTGTTTGTGTACCTAGAATTCCATTCACTGAGGGTTTCTATTCGGATTTGCCTTTTTACAAACGAAACAGGGCAGGAGTCATAAACGGATTTCGTCTTCACACCAAGGGCTGCGTGCTTTGCCAATTCGTCCGCTCGCTCATTTCCCACGAGACCTGCGTGGGCTTTAACCCAGTATAAAGCAACAGTTTTATCTTGATTACTGGCTGCACGCAGGTTGTCTCTTATTTTGAGTGCGAGTGGGTGGATAGAAGCATGGTTGGTGATGGCTTCCAGAGATGATTTGGAATCACTATAGATTCCATAGTTCAGCTCTTTACTTTTCAAAATCTCTTCCGTTGCCTTGCATATGGCCAGCAATTCAGCCTGGTAGACGGTGCAGTAGGACGACAGCTTGAATTTGTGGGCTTTGGTCTCAGCTAGCATGTTCCACACGGACAATGCTGCTCCGACCTTACCCTCAATTCTGCTGCCGTCCGTGAACATTCGGACTGCGTGATCGCTGTGAGTGTCCACCTGCGCTTGGTCTTCCAGGCATAAGAATTCTAGGCGCATATGTTTAGCAGGATGTGGAGATTTTGAAAAAGATGCCATTTTTTCGACCTCTCTATCCTTTAGTGCCGGCCGGGGGACTCCTCTCTTTGCCTCGTACAGGGCAGCTGCCTCTTGTACTCTGAGGTCGAGTGGCAGAATGCCGGCCAGCACTAATGCAGAATTGAGGGAAACGGTTCGATACGCCTTACATAGCTTTTGGGCAAAACCCCGCTGGACAGCATTTAGGTGTTTTTGCATACATAGTTTCTGGGTTGCAGGCGCCCACACACTGGCCGCGTACAAGATGATAGGCTCAACTGTGGCTGTGTATATGGTGCGTATTATTTCCGTGTTGAGTCCCCAACTGACCCTGGCGGCTCGAGATAGCTGTTTGTACACGTTCAATGCCTTCTTGCAGACGTTTGCTGCATGGCTATTGAACGTGAGCTTGTGGTCTATTGTGAGCCCCAGGATCTTCATCTCTTCAGACATGCCAATGTCGACCCCCCCCATACTCAGCCGTGGTGTGTCATACTTGAGCTTATTTGTGATCACCATCGCTTGGGTTTTGTGGGGTGCAAACTTCAATTTGTTTAAGACACCCCACGCCTGAATATGCGAGAGAGCGGCATTCGCCTGTCGTTCCACCTCCAGCGCGGTTTTGCCATCAAAAACCAGCACGACGTCATCCGCAAAGGCTTGGCAGTAGTCTCCCCGCGTTTCTAATAATTTTAACAGTGGGTCTAAAATTAAATTCCAGAGGACTGGGCCTCCAATGGATCCCTGGACGCAGCCTTTGGTGGTCTGTCTAGATATTTCTTTTCCTGCGTACCTAACCCTAACCTTTCTGTCTGTCAAGTAGCTATCTATCATTCGCCTGATGTTGATGGGACACTGCTCTTCCGCCAATCTGGTTTTGATTATAGGCCACCACGCACTATCGAAGGCCCCCTCTATGTCCAAGGATACCAGTGTAATGAGTTTTTTCTCTCTAAGTTTGTATCGTATATGTTTTAAAAGGACATAGAGGGCGTCTTCCGTGCTCTTTTGAGGCATAAAACCATATTGGTGGGAACTGAGTTTTGGAAGGATATGCCACTTTATGCGTCCCACTACCATTTTTTCAAGGATCTTTCCCAAGACTGGCAATAACCCTATGGGTCTGTATGACTTTGGACTGGCGTAATTGTCCTTACCTGGCTTCCTCAATACTACCACCGTGGCCTCTTTCCATATAGTTGGAAAGTGCCCGAGTACCATGCATTGATTCGCCAGTGCGAGGAACACCTCAGGGTTCAATAAAATTGCCTGTTTGCATATATCTGCTGTGAACCCATCCACTCCCGGGGCTTTCTTAGGATTAAAAGTACCCACCGTGGCTCTTAGCTCCTCCATTGTAAACGGTGGGTCATGTGGTTCATCATGGGCCCATCCGTTTACTGAGTCTGCTCTTTTCCTAGTCCGTCGGTGGTCTGCGTTATCCTCCTTTTCTGAGTCCTCCGGATAAAAGGTCTTTGCCAAGAGTCTAGCAGAATCCTCCGCATCCATTACTCTTCCGTTCTCCTCCAACGGCAGGTCCTCATGTCTTTTCATCGTTCTTCCTATTACTCGATAGATACCCTCCCACATGCCCTCTTTATCCTGTTTCGCACAGAACTCCTTCCAGCTTTCAGTCTTTGCTATCCGAACTTCATTCTCATATTTTTCCTTTGCTTTCAGGTACTCATCAACGGCTTTGGCTCTTCGGACTGGCGCGGCGCATCGTGTTCTTCGCTTCATAGTGGTTGCCACTTTCTTCAGCTTGGCGAGCTCCTCAGACCACCACGGTGAGGTAAGTACTTCATTTGTCTTTTTCTTTGGTATTGTTGTCAAGCATGTCTGTGTTATTAGGTCTGTGTATTTTTCTATTGTCTGGTCTAGTTCTTTTTTGCTTTCTATTTTCTCTATTTCTATTTTGTTTATGTTGCTTTCTGCATTTAATTGGGCCAGTTTCTCATGAAACTGGCTCCAATTTGCCTTTTTTGTGTTGTACAACCTTGTTGTTCTATGTATACTAGTCCCTTTTCCTTTTTGAAGTCTTACCCCAAACGTGATGGCGTTGTGATCAGAGCTTACCATGTCGTCTCGAACCTTCCAGTCTTCCACTAGGTCTAACATGTCCACTGAGCAGGTCGTGATGTCAACATTGCTGGTGAATCTTCTCCCCCCCCGTATGGTGTCAAAAGTGGGAGCGTCGCCGTTGTTGAGTACCTGTAGGTTCATGTCTTCAATAGCTCCAGACATGTCCTCACCCCTGCAGTCTACTTTTTTGCTACCCCACCAAACACTCTTAGCGTTAGAATCTCCCCCCATGATGATCTTTCTTGGGCCATATTTGCCTTCTATGTTCTTGAGCTGCTCCAGGTATGGCTGTATGGGCTGGTCTGGTTCAAAGTAAAAGGACACTACAGTGATCTCCCAAGCACTTGTCCGAATCTTCACCACCGCGATGTTATTGGTGGTGAATTCCGGGCACTGTATGACGTCCATGTCATGGTCAAAGACAGCTACTGCTGCTTTAACGGTCCCTTCTTGACTTGTGCTCTGGTAGATTCTCGATCCTCTGTAGTCCTTCATCTTCTTCGCTCCACCCACATACGGCTCCTGGAGCAGCGCAAAGGCCACCTTGCTTTTACTAGCCTCGATCATTAATTCATTTGTAGCAAGATCTTTTCTCTGTAGGTTCGCTTGTATTACTGCGTATAGTTTTTCATTGTTCGGGGTGTCTCTATTAGTAGCCGCTTTATTGCCAAGGGTGCCTTTAGCAGTAGGCTATGGCCGCCCGGGCCAGTGCGTCCCACTTCCTCCTTACTGGGCATTCCTGTGAGAAAGCGTTATGCTCGACATTGTCCATTTTGGCATGGCTGCAGTTGCAGCAGGTTGGAGCAGCTCCTGCCATCCAATCTGCACAGTTAGCCTTGAGGTGCGGTCCGCCACAGTGGCTACATTTTTCCACAGCAGCCTTGCAGAA
Organism: Electrophaes corylata; assembly: GCA_947095575.1. Lineage (NCBI taxonomy): Eukaryota > Metazoa > Arthropoda > Insecta > Lepidoptera > Geometridae > Electrophaes > Electrophaes corylata. The sequence continues at coordinate 58,290 of OX352712.1, read as the reverse complement.
TCTCCTACTGTGCCCATATCCCAGGCACAGTGAACACTGCACCAGCGGCGACTGGTCTGCCACTTTGATCCGTTGTAAGTCAATACGGACCTCTTCTACATCCATCATTCGGTTCCATATTTTGGGGGAGACTTTTAGGACTATGTGGCACGTGTGTTGGTTTCTCGTCCTCTTTCGGTATCGGATTTCCACTCTATCTGTCTCTTTGTCGAGTCCATGGAATATACTTCCGTTTTGATTCCTCAGGGCGCTCAGGACGTCTTCGTCACTGTGGATCTGAAGAACATCCCTGAGGATCAAAAGAGGGTCCTTGTTTTTTATTTCCTCGACATTGAGGTGAGTCTCCGCTTTTTCTAATCTCTCTTTGATCTTCTGTCTCTCTTCTTGTGTTTTACAACCCACTATTATCTTTCTATCTTTTGCTTTCCTCACTCTATCTACTGTAATCCACCCCTCCTTTGCCTTTACAGCATCTCTGATCCTGTTAAGGACCTGGTCTCCTGTCTCGTTCTCGTCCTTGGAGGTCACCATCACGGAGTGGAGCGTTACCTGTTCGCAGGGCTGCCGCTTGGGCTGACCAGATGCTGCTACACCTGCGTACGTGACTTTTTCCAGGATTTCCTTCTGTTTCTCCATCATATCTTTTAGGCTTTCTATCTTCTCATTATTTTCCCTTAGTAGTTTGCTGTTCTCTTCGATTGTCTTCTTTAGTTCACATTCTTCGCTTGTTCTTTCTTTGACCTTCTTTAGCTCTTCCTTTTTGTCTTGCTCCACGTAATGCGGCTTCTCCCGGTTGTTTCCTGCTTCAGCTTCCTTTACAAGCTCGTATAGCCTCTCCACGGCTTGAGTGACCTCCGTTTTTATATCGGTCCGTAGGTTTCTGGAGTTGCTCAGGTGCTGCTTCGCCTTGAGGAGACAAGCTTTCGCCTCAGATACCCTGTTGGTGTATTTAATCTTTTCTGGTTTCGGAGGACTTCCTTGAGCTTCTACCGATATTCTGCGTTTTGCCTCTTGTGAGAGCGTTGTTTTCGGTTTGGGTTTGGGAGGAACCTGAGTGTCGGTCCTATTTGGTGGAGTCTGAGTCTTAGGCGGTAGTGACTCCGGCTTTCCTATCTCCCACTCCCCTATACTGCGCCTCACATTTGAGGTTTCAATTGTCTCTTTCTGAGAAGGTCCTGCCTGCTCGCTCTGAACTGGAGATATTTGCGAATCAGTCTCTAGGTCACTGACCTTCGTCTTCAGGTTAGGTTAGGTTAGGTTAGGTTAGGTTAGGTTAGGTTAGGTTAGGTTAGGTTAGGTTAGGTTAGGTTAGGTTAGGTTAGGTTAGGTTAGGTTGGGGTACCATGGCAGGCAACCTTCTCGAGCGCCTGTTAAGCTATTGACCTCTTCGGATATCTCGGGCGGGCTCAGCCCTAGTGCCTTCGGGCGACCTTGGTGGCATGTCCGGAGAGATCATTAGGTTAACGGGACGGTGTACCCTGTTACGTGCGAGACTAATTCCTCGATTGATGTTCTTTTTAGGACACATCCGTATCAATCGGGGGATTACTCTCGGACAACCAATGGCCTGTCGGGAGGGAGCTTCTCCGCGCGTCCCTCTGATTAGCGGAGGGCGCAGTGGATGAAGCGGGACGTGCTCGGCGTGCACTAACCAGGCCACCGAGTAGGCACTGGAGAAGGGTTCTCCTTTGCCAGCGTCCAGAGCTCGGAACCCCGCATGGTCATTCGTGACTCATGTGGGACTGAGGGCCTTGGCTTAGCCGCCCGGGCTGCGAGGAAGAAAACCTCTCTAAAAAATTACCCGCGGCGTATCACCGAGGGCGGGGAGCCCTTGTGTGTTATGGGAAAGCGATGGAGTGGCTATGCCGCTTCCGCAGCTATCCATCTGGCGTGTTGATGGACAGGTGAGGAGCCGATCGTGCACCCACCACGATTGGCAGACTCTGCCACCATGCAACACGTCTAGAGGCCGTTGAGCGGAGATCGGAGAGTCCGATTCCGCTCGGGATGGAGGCGGTAAAGGGTCGCTGTCTCAGTGATCCTGCGCCGCCTGCCCCGCAAGGGGACGAGTGGTAGCCCCTGCCAAACAGGGGCCTTTTCAGATCCGTGGGCGGTCCGAGTGAGGGCTCTGTCCGTCCGTATGCGGATTTCGGGAAGGCGGTGGCACTTGTGACAAGTGTCGCCGTAAGCACGGGGGTGGCTGTGGTAGCCATTTCCCGGGATGTGCTTTATAGGCGATATGCGAGAGGGGCACCGAAGTGTTCTTTTAAGAGTTCTCGGAGCCCCTTGACATGCATCGAGGCCGGTCACCGGGGTGGTTTTAGTGAGTCGACGAGTCCGTCATCCTCACACTACCTTATCGCATCCCTCGTGCGGTAAGGTGTCTGGTTGCAGATTTCCCCCCGTTATCAAAAAAAAAAAAAAAAAAAGGTTAGGTTAGGTTAGGTTAGGTTAGGTTAGGTTAGGTTTTTTTTTTTTTTTTTTTTTTTCCCTACCCATACCACCATCTCTAAATGGCACTAGGCGTCGACTATTCCTTTGACGTAATCAAAGACAGTTATTTTCTTTATTTCTATCTACTGGTGTGGATTACATTCTTAGCGTACCCGTTAAGGGTCTAGGGGATCTTAATAACTAGTTACATTTATTAAGGTATCTTACTTTTGTTTATATCTAATCTTACATTTTGTTCTTAATATTAACTACTACATGTTTTATTTATATCTTATTTCTAATTAATTTACTGCTTATACTATTTAACTTAAGTTTACTTATGCTATTTATTCTTATATGCTGTTTATATATATCATATAATATATATTCACCATATTTTATGCATCTTTATTTCTTTTTATCACTATCTCCGCTACATTTTTACAGTATTCCATTAGTATATATCTTTTTGTTTTATCAGCCATAAGTGAGTTAACATTTTTGGCTTCTATTTGACATTCAAGCTTTTGCTCCGCTTCGTATCTTTTAAAACCGTTTACAGGGCATTCGAACAAAATATGCGGTACACTTTCACTGACACCTGGCTCGCAGACGCATGATGGGTTCTCCTTACATTTGAACCGGGTCAAATATTCGGAGAAACCACCATGCCCCGTCATTAGTTGCGTCAATGTGCTAGTCGGTTCAATTTGTCGTACTGTCTTAAAGGCATGTATTGCGTCAGGAAAGAAGATCTTTGTGATTTTCGCGGTGTCGGCAGTCATGTATCGGTCATTCCATTTAGTCAGTGTCTCTTGTCGAATCTGCCTCTTGACATAGGAGGCTGGGCAAAATTCATAATCTGATTTCTTTTTGGATTTCAGAGCAGCTTCTTTGGCAAGCTGGTCCACCCGCTCATTACCTTCCAGACCGGCGTGGGCCTTGATCCAGAACAAGGAGACTTTCTTATTCTGGGTCAACGCCTCGCGGAGGTTACTTCGAGCCTCAACAGCGAGTGGATGTGTAGAGCCTGCGTTTGCGATTGTTTCCAAGGCAGATTTTGCATCGCTATATATTCCGTAGCTCCGCTCGGGACGGTTAAGTATCTCTTGCGTTGCTCGGCATATGGCCAAGAGTTCTGCCTGGTACACTGTGCAGTATGATGTTAATTTAAGCTTGAGGGTTTTCGTCTCCGCTTCACTGTCCCAAAAGGACAGTGCTGCTCCAACTTTGCCCTCAAGTTTACTGCCATCAGTAAAAATTTTGAGGTCTTGGTTGCTGTGACTATCCACAGCTGCCTGGTCACTCAAGTTTGTAAACTCTATGTTCATGTAACTAGCTGGGTGGGGAGTCATTGTGTAACTGACCATCTTCTCTATCTCTCTATCTGCTAGGACTGGCAGGGTCACTCCACGCTTGGCTATATACAAAGCAGCTGCTTCTTGGATCCTGAAGTCAAGCGGGAGTAACCCAGCCAGTACCAGGGCCGAGTTCAAAGACACAGTTCGGTATGCTTTCGTTATCTTCTGAGCAAATCCTCTCTGCACCGTGTTGAGCTGCTTCTGTATACCTAATTTCTTAGTTTCTTGGGCCCAGACACTCGCAGCGTACATAATGATTGGCTCCACGGTTGTTGTGTATATTGTGCGGATGACCTCCGGGTGAAGACCCCAACTAACCTTTGCAGCTGTGGCTAGCTTTTTGTAAATATTAAGAGCTTTCTTGCAGACATTTGCCGTGTGGTTGTTGAAGGTCAGTTTGTGGTCTATCGTAACACCCAGGATTTTTATTTCATCAGACATTTCAATGTCGACCCCGCCCATCCTCAGCAGTGGTGTGTCAAACTTCAGTTTTTTGGTAATGACCATGGCGTTTGTTTTATGTGGTGCAAATTTCAACTTATTTTTGACACCCCACCCCTGAACATAGGCGAGGGCGGCATTGGCCTGTCTTTGAACTTCTAGTGCGGTATCACCGTCAATCACCAGCACCACGTCGTCAGCAAAGGCCTGACAATAGTCCTTTCGTTGTTCAAGGCCCTTCAGGAGGGAATCTAGGAGAAGATTCCAGAGCATTGGTCCACCGATCGATCCTTGGACACATCCCTTGTAGGTCTTCCTTACGTGCTCTTGTCCAGCATACCTCACTCTTACGCTTCGATCCTGTAGGTAACTATCCAAGAGCCGTCTTACGTTTACAGGACACTGTTCCTCAGCCAGTCTAGTTCTTATGGCTGGCCACCAGGCGCTGTCGAAGGCTCCCTCTATGTCCAGTGAGATCATGGTTATTAGTTTTTTCTGTCCCAGTTTGGTTCGTAAGTGTTGCATGAGGTCATAGAGGGAGTCTTCGGTGCTCTTCTGGGGCATAAAACCATACTGACGAGTACTAACTCTCGGAAGTACATGCCATTTAATGCGCCCGACCAGCATTTTTTCAAGTATCTTTCCCATAACAGGTAGCAGACCAATGGGCCTATAGGACTTTGGGCTTGTGAAATCTTTCTTGCCTGGCTTTCTCAGAATCACGACTGTTGCCTCCTTCCAGATGGTCGGGAAGTGATGCAACGCCAAGCATTTGTTGGCTAAAGCAAGATAGGTTTCCGGGTCATGTCCTATCGCCTTGCTGCAAATATCTGCAGTGAGACCATCTCTACCCGGAGCTTTTTTGGGATTAAAGCTGCCCACCGCGGCTTTCAGTTCTTCCATTGTAAACGGTGGGTCATGGTGTTCATCATGAACCCAGTCGTTTACTTGGTCGGCTTCTATTCTTGTCCGTCGGTGGTCTTGATTGTCTTGGCTTTCTAAGTCCTCCGGGTAAAAGGTTTCGGCAAGTAATTTTGCCGATTGCTTGGGGCACAACACCTTTCCATCTTTAACCAACGGTATATCCTCTTGCCTCTTTGTTGTTCTTCCTATCACTCTGTATATTCCCTCCCACATTCCCTCTCTGTCCTGTTTACCGCAGAACTCCTTCCAACTCTCTGTCTGTGCTTTCTTGGCTTCTGTCTCATATCTTTCTTTTGCTTGCAGGTACTCATCGACGACGTGATCCCTACGGACTGGCGCTGCACATCGGATTCGACGCTTCCTGGTTCGGACTTCCTTCTTCAACTTCTCGAGTTCTTCGGACCACCACGGTAAGGTAAGTTTTTTGACTATTTTTATTTTAGGTATACTTTCATTGCATGTATTTATTATTGTATTTATGTATAGTTCTGTTTTTTGGTCTAGTTCTATTTTATTATTTATTTTTACTATCTCTTCCTGATTTATTTGGTTTTCAGTTTGCAATTGGGCCAATTTCTCATGAAATTGGCTCCAATTAGCTTTCTTACTATTGTAGATTCTGGTAGTTCTATTAATACTGATTCCTTTAGATTTTGTAAGTCTCAATTTGAATGTTACTGCGTTGTGGTCCGAACTTATCACTCCTTCGTTTACTCTCCAGTCTTCAATCAGGTTTAGCATATCCGCTGTGCATGCCGTGATGTCCACGAAACTAGAGTACCTCTTGCTACCCCGTATTGTGTCAAACGTAGGGATGTCACCGTCGTTGAGTATCTGCAAGCCTCTCTCTTCTAGATAACCTGATAGTTCCTCGCCCTTCTGGTCTATGGCTTTGCTTCCCCACCAAGTGCTTTTTGCGTTTGCGTCTCCCCCAAGCAACATATATGCTGGTTTTTCCTGATGTTCTATCTTCCTCAACTGTTCTAGGTATGTGTCTATGCTTGCATGGTCAGGCTCGAAGTAAAACGAGACGACCAAGATCTCCCAGGCACTCGTTCTTAATTTCACCACGATGATGTTGTTTGTGGTGAGGTTTGGTAATTGGATCACATCCATATCATCATCAAAGACGGCTATTGCCGCCTTTATGGTACCGTCCCCTTGATTGGTGTTCTGGAAGATCCTGGTCCCCCCGTAGTTCCTCATTCTGCCAATTGATCCCACATACGGTTCTTGTAGTAGCGCAAAGGCCATTTTCTTCTCACTTGCCAGTAGCATTATCTCGTGTGTCGCTAGTTCCTTTCTTTGTAGGTTTACTTGTGCTATGACGTAGGCCTTTGCGCTGGTTGACGAAGATATTACGTGTGGGACCACTTTAGCACTGGTATGCTATTGTGGCCCGTGCTATAGTGTCCCACCTCTTCCTGATCGGGCATTCACTGCTGAATGCATTGTGGTCAAGTTTCTCATGCTTGGCGTGCGCACAGTTGCAACATGTTGGGGTTTCACCCGCAAGCCAATCCGCGCAGTTTATCTTCATATGAGGACCTCCGCAGTGGCTGCACTTCTCGGTTGTTTCCTTGCAAAAGCGTCGCCCATGCCCGTAACCTAGGCAGAGTGAGCATTGCACGAGCGGTGACTGGTCCAATACTTTCACACGTTGCAGGTCGATCTTGATCGTTTCCGCATCCACCAAGCGCTGCCAGACTCCAGGTGACACTCTCATTATAATGCTGTTTGCTTGTGGGTTCCGCGATCTTTTCTTGTACAAGATTTCCACCTTGTTTTCTTTTTCATTTAAATCCCCTAGTACTTTTTTGTTTTGTGTCCACAGTGATCCTATGATGTCTTGATCACTGTTGTACTGAAACACATCCCTTAATATGACTAGCGGGTCCTTGTTTTTCACCTCTTGAACATTTAGGTGCTCTTCCGCTTTCTTAAGCCTTTCTTTTATTTGTTCCCTGTCTTTTTCCGTTCTGCACCCCACAATCACTTTCCTGTCCCTTCCTTTCCGGATTCTTTCAACTTCTACCCCTCCGTCTTTTGCCTTGACCACCTCCCTTATCCTATTCAGTATTTCCTCTCCTGTTTCTGTCTCGTTCTTCGCTGTGACTACCACTGAGTGTAACGCGGTCTGCTCCGGGGACCGTCTCCTGGGGTTAACCGCTGCCACACTAGCGTATGTCATCTTTTCTTGTGTCTCTTGGTGTTTGTCAATCGTCTCCTTCAATCTTTCCATTTTCTCGTTGCTTTCCTGTATAAGCCTGGTGTGTTCTTCTATTTTCCTCATTAGCTCTTTTTCATCTATCCTCTGTGATTTTTCCGATTCTTTTTCAGGTGTTCTTTCGGGTTCTGTTTCCTTATCTGGTTCGCTTGCTTCCTTTTTCCCTTGTCCTTTTACACTGTCTGATTCCTTGACCAATTGGTAAAGCCTTTCTATTGCTTGTGTCACCTCCGTTTTAATCTCGGTTTTTATGTTTCTCGAGTTTCCGAGATGCGTTTTTGCCTTTTGGACACAAGCTTTTGCTTCCGCCAGCCGGTCAGTAAATTTTAGTTTTTGTTTTTGTTGTGTCGGTGGACTTCCCGCTGTCTCTGTCGGTATTCTTCGGGCTGGAGCCCTGTTGTCTTGCGAGAGAGTCCTCAATGGTTTTGGCTTTAGGGGTTCCGCCAACACAGCCTTATTCGGCGGGGTGGTCCCCCACCCCTGTCCACAACCTGTTGAAGCGCCTTGCTCCCATTCTCCTATACTTTTACGAACGCTTGAGCTTTGTGTTCCTGTTGCCTGAGTTTTTTCACGTTCCTGCAATGTTGGAACCTGTCTACTTGAGTGCCCGGATGTAGTTGGGCTCTGTTCTTTAGCTGCAGGCCTTTTTTTAGGGGTGTGAATTGCAAACATTTTATTGCCGCTTGTCAAAGGATTGCGTCAATTTTAAATGGTATTGGGTAGTGTAAATTTGTATAAGTTGTAAAAATGTAAATTTGGTGTAAAAATAAATTATAACTATGGATAAAGATGACACTTTATCTTGTAAGTCAGATAATATAATTGTCAAATAACGATTTCAAAATGCTTTACTCTAAGTTGAGTCTGTCTACAAACTGTAATTGGCTCAATAAAGCCCAATTTCTCCGTCCAGATGAGTCACTAAGTGAGAAAGTCAGAAATATTTTAGGCTCTACCTAGAGTCGGTCAATGTAATGCACTGTATTGTAGAGTCCGAGCACAGGTGTAGGCAAAAAACCACACTCAATTTGAAGCCACTGTGTACGAGATACAAGCGTCTAAAATTTTACAAATTTTCAAAATGTTGGGGAAAAAAGGGGGGGGGGGAAATTTTTAACTATATAAAAAGAGAAACTATTCTGTATTTCCAGCATCAAAAATGCTCTAACTCTTCTAGTTTCCGAGATATTTAACTTTAAAGATTTTGATAGCTGTAGTTGGGGTTAGGTATGGGTGAGAGGGAGGGGAAAATTTTTACGGAACTTTATATGGTATGAACTATTTGATAGAATTTTGAAATGAGTTTAAAATAGGGATTTGGGGTACTTAAGGTATGGGGATGAGTGGGGGGGGTGAGGGGGGTAAAAGTGGGTACACGATTTTCAGGAGTAAGATACAGTTACAATTATCACTAGGTAAAATTTTGGATTCTATAAACTTTCTCATACAAAACTAGTCAAAACCAATTTCTTTGCGGTTGACCTTGAATTGCTAAAATCAATAACTAAAAATTTTTAAGCATTAAGTGCACCTCAATTTTTTATTATATTAACTACTACGAAAGGACTACGATTTGAGCAAATAAAAATTATATGTTACCGCTGTAGGTTTTCTTAAATTTATGTTTAAAATTTAGATGCAACCGCAAAGAAACTAAAACTACTTGTAATTAGGTCAAAACTTAACTTTAACTAAATCTGCAGGTGCCTCCGGGGTCCTCGTGGTGCTTCGCTGCTGGTGATGGTGTTCAATGATGTCCAGCGGCACTGGATCAGTGACCTCGTGGCCACGTGGTACTTGTTTTTTTGGCTTTTATTCCGTGCCCATGCACGGTAGAAAAAGCCAAAAGGTGTCAGCTTGTAGGGCGTCTTAAGGGCTTCCAGAAGGCACCAAAAAAGGTGTGTATCGTCGCTACCGATCCCGAGATATTCCACTTTTTGTTTCAAAATTTCACTTTTTCACCAATTACTTTTTGATCACTTGTTGTATCACTGCGCAGTTTGCGCCACTGTGTGCGCCTCGACGGCCCACGTGTTTTGATATGCAACACGGGTATATTTGCGCGAATTTTCAATTTTTCGTGATTTTTCTGGTGCGGAACGGCTTCAATTCGTGGCGCTCTCGACTGCGGATCGGAGCAGACTGGTTAGGTTAGGTTAGGTTAGGTTAGGTTAGGTTAGGTTAGGTTGGGCGGGTCTGGGTTTATCCATTAAATTGGATAAATGCAGGCCTTCCATATCCGCGCAGGGGGCGCGGTATGGAGGCGAATGGCCCTGGGGGAGAGCGCAACAGTCGTGATGATCCTCAGGGCAAGTCTGGTGGTTTCCTTCACGTGGTTGCTGCCTGTTATTGGTCTATTTCCTTCCGAAATAGACGTAACTAAAACCACCAGGCGCCTTCGTGGTCCTTTTGGGCCGCGTTGGTGGGGGGGATAGCTTCAGAGGAAGCAGGGTAGGGGTTCTGGGGAGGGGGGTAATGGAGTGAGAGTGGGAGGGCAGGATGCCCAGTTTGGGGTTTAAGGGTATAGTTAAGTTGGTTGGGGTTTTGGAATGGGGGGGGTCTTGTTTGTAAGGGGGAGGGCGGGATGCCGTAGTATAAGGGGAAGGGTGAAAGGTTGTTTGTTTATGGGGGGATAAAGAGGTTAGCTAAAAATGTCTTTTTAAAGCGTTTTTAGAACAAATGAGGTTTGTTTTGATGTGTCATTTAGTGACATCGAACAAAGCTGAGTCGGACTGGAAAAGGCTAAGCCCATTAATCAGTTCGTAGAGAGACTTGCCGACTCTCCAGCCGTATGTATATAATAAAATAATATTGTAAATAAATAGTGTTGTAAATATGTTGTACTTACTTTTGTACAATGTTGTAAATGGTGAGATAAGTGATGTCGTTTTACATCATTCAGCGACGGGATGGTGGACTGGTCGGTGCTAACCCCATTGACTAGTTCACCGGAGAGAGTTCGCCGCCTCTCCACCGGTATCCATGCTGCTTCCGTCAACCACCTCCCGTCGGGGCTAAGGGGGGTACGATGGTTGCGGCATGGACCGAAGGGGCGTTGCCTTTATTGGCCGGGCCCAGAGGAAGGAAAACCTTGAAACAAATAACCCGTGAGAAAACACGTTAAAACCTGCGAATACCAGGGGACCTTCGCAGTATGTACCCTTCCCCGGCCACAGAGGGCACTGGTCGGGGTGACTGAATGCTTCCCTCCTAATCGTGGGAACTAGTATGGAACTGAACTCAAAACAAATAAATAAAGACGAGACGAAGAATGGCGCATCTGCGCGTGATGGTGCCGAGAAGGCACGAGAGGGTGCTGCTTGCAGCAATAGCTTTGCTCTCTTGGAGAGTCATGTAGAGGTGGAGGTCGTGAAGACCAACCAGCCGCGAGACGCAGCTGGGAAATTAAAAAAAGGCCCTTCTCAGAGCCTAGTCGTAGCCTCGAGTTCTGACATGAGTTGTCAGGAGTTGTCTGGCGATGCGGAGACCACGAACAGGGTCCGCACCCGCCGTAAGCGTCCGCCTACTCCGGCCGTCGTGAAAGGACCTTTGGACTCTGATACAGAGACTGAAGAAAAGGGAAAGGCGGTCGTCAGAGGGGGATCGGCCAAAAGAGGCAAGGGAGGGACTGCTAAGGTTGTTCCTTCCAGGCAGGACTTCATGAAGCCTGCCATTGTGCTGGAGGATGTACTGAGGAGCAGGCAGTACAGCAAGGGGCCGGCGGATGCTGTAGTCAGCCTGTCTGATTCGGACGCTGGAAGCAGGTCCGGCTACGCTGACGCGACGGACGATATCAGTGGGCTGAATGCCCAGGAATTAAAGGTCCAGGCGGGCGAAAAGCTCAACTGCATCTTAGAAGTGGCTAAAAGATCAGGCAATCTTAAAGGGGAGTTCATCGGGCGGCTCAAAAACTCCGCGGCGACCCTTAAAGAAGTGGTTGAGGCTCTTGCGAGCAGGAGCGAGGTGGAAGAGACGAGGCGGCTCAGAGCTGAGAATAACCGCCTGCGACTCGAGGTCGAAGCCTGTAGGGTTGAGGTAAAGGAGCTGCGTCGCGGCTTCACGGAGGCCAAGACGCAAGCAGCTGCAGCAAGAACTGCTGCTGCTGCCGCCGCTGTCACTACGTCGGAGACACAGGCACCCCCCACCACCGTGTTGGGAGCTGCCGAACTGCTGGAAGAGCTAAAATGCACTTTGACGACGACTTTCGGGCAAATGCTAAATGCCCGACTTGCGGGCTTTGAGGAACGGCTTCTGCCTGCCCCGACGATCCGTCCGCCGCTCAGAGCAGACGCCAGGAAGGCGGCGGAAGCCGTCCCAACCCAAAAGCCGGTGCCCAAACCAGCCCCTGAAGCGGATAAGCGGGCCGGCCAGGCTTCAAATGCTGACACGCCCCCAGAGTCATCTCATACGGGTGAAAGAATGAACGAGGACTCCCTCCCTACTGCCCCCGAGGAGGATACTTGGGCTGAGGTAACTCGAAAGGGAAAGGGCAAAGGGAAGGGCAAAGGGAAGGGAAAGGGAAAGTCTTCTCCTGCTCCCACAACTGCCTCCGCAACCGCTACACAGACTAAGCCCAAGCCCAAGCCCAAGCCCAAGCCGGCAGTCGCTTCTGCCAAAACAGCCCTGAAGGCTCCAAAGTCTGTGGCTGTTGTGCTGGCGCTGAAACCTGAAGCCGTGGAGAAGGGTGTCACTTACCATGACATTCTAGAAGCAGCGCAGCAGAGAATTGATATCCAGGAACTGGGTATTGAACAAATCCGGTTTCGCCAAACGGCCACAGGAGCTAGGATGTTGACGATCCCCGGCTCCCAAAACGGTGAGAAGGCTGACAGGCTTGCGGAGAAGCTCCGTGGAGTCCTGTCTGAGGTGGCCAACATAGGCAGGCCCATCAAATCTGCGGATCTGAGGATCACTGGTCTGGACGATTCCGCCACTGAGCAAAAAGTGGCGGTGGCAGTCGCTGCGGCGGGTGGCTGTGACGTGGGGCTCGTGAAGCCCAGCGAGATTAACCGCGGCTGGGGCGGCGTCGGCTCTGTCCTTGTTTCTTGTCCAGTTTCGGCAGCCAAGGCGGTGCTGGCAAAGCGCAGGATTAAGGTGGGGTGGAGCTCGGTGCGGGTGGTGGCACTGGAGATGCGTCCCATGCGCTGCTACAGGTGCATGGGGCTGGGGCACACGCGCCCTCAGTGTCCCGCAGCAGCTGATAGAGGAGATCAGTGTTTCAGATGTGGAGACGCAGGCCATCGGGCGGCCAGCTGTGGGAAGGTTGACCCACACTGCGCGATCTGCGCGGAGTCAGGAAGGCCTTCTGGCCACATAATGGGGGCACGCAACTGTGCTCCCCCGAAGACGAAAGGGATGGCATGGACCGCTCCCAGAGCCGAACGCCATGCGGCGAGTGAGGAGGCTGTAATGTCGAATTGATGGATCAAGTCCGTCATCACAACCTCCTCCAGACGAACCTAAACCACTGCGCTGGGGCTCAAGACCTGCTTATGCAGACCCTGGCGCAGTACCAAATAGACGTGGCGGTTGCTGCGGAGCCGTATTACGTTCCTCCCCATCCCTGCTGGGCTGGGGACCTGGATGGCTCCATTGCTATTATCGGTCGATCGGGTGGTGGCCCCACCCTCTCACTCGTAGAGAGGGGTTCGGGGTACGTGGTCGCTAAGTGGGGGGAGTATGCCATTGTCGGCGTATATTTCTCCCCCAATAAAACTGCTGCAGAGTTAGAGGTCTTCGTGGACCTCTTGGCCGCGGTGGTAAGAAGGCAGGCACCATGTCAAGTCCTCCTTATGGGTGACCTGAATGCCAAGGCTCGAGACTGGGGTAACCCATCCACTGACTCGCGAGGTGAGATTGTCAGAGAGTGGGCGGTTGCTGCAGGACTTACCTTGCTTAATAGAGGGTCGGTTCACACTTGCGTCCGACATAATGGAGGGTCCGTGGTAGACGTGTCGTTCGCCACTCCGGCTGTCGCGGCACATGTCTTGGCCTGGAGGGTGTTGGATGAGGAGACTCTCTCGGACCACAAATACATAAGGTTCGAGATCTCCACCTCCCAAAGCCAAGTAGGGTCTCGGCGCGTGGCGCAAGTGGTTTTCCCACGCTGGGCAATTAGTCGTCTCAACGCCGACCTGGCAAAAGAAGCGGTGTTGGTTCAGTCGTGGTTGGCTGCCCCCACGCATCCAGAAGTGGACGTCGCAGCAGGCCGCTTTCGCGAGTCGGTGACGGCCGTATGCGACGCGGCCATGCCAAGGTCTCGACGTCTTCCTGACCGGCGTGAAGTGTATTGGTGGTGCGCGGAGGTAGCGGACCTTCGAACTACCTGCTCGGAAAAGCGGCGGTCCTATACCCGCTGCAGGAGGCGGCGTAACGGCCGGACCGATAGTGAGCTGTCAGAGGACGAACTGGCAGCTGAGGGCCAGCTGCATTGCGAGTACCGCGAAGCGAAGCGGGAGCTGCAGCAAGCCATCAGTCGGGCGAAGTCTCAAGCCTGGGTAGAGACCCTAGAGAGCCTCGACAGGGATCCCTGGGGGCGTCCGTACAAGGCTGCCCGGAAAAAGTTCCGGGGAAGAACGTCTCCGGTTGCAGAGTCTCTGGAGCCAGAGATCCTGGATAGAGTGTTAGAGGGGCTATTCCCTGATAGTAGCTCCCACTTCACCCCTCCGACGATGGCTCTGCCCTCTCCCGAGGAGTTGGAGCTGGCCTCTGTCCCGCCAGTCTCGGAGGTGGAAATGGAAGTTGCAGTCGACCGCCTGCGAGGCAAAAGGACTGCTCCGGGCCCAGATGGGATCCCTGGGCGGGTCCTAGGGATCGCCCTAAAGGTGATGGGTAATCAGCTTCGGGAACTGTTTGATACGTGTCTTGCGTCGGGACGGTTCCCGAAGCCCTGGAAAGATGGCCGATTATGCCTATTGCGGAAGGAGGGTCGAGCTGTTGACTCACCTGCCGGATATAGGCCCATAGTCCTGCTAGATGATACGGGTAAGCTGCTAGAGAGAGTAGTGGCCAATCGTGTCATCCGACACTTGGAGGGGACTGGGCCTGGGCTCTCCGACACCCAGTACGGGTTTAGAGCCAGAAGGTCCACAATTGATGCCATTCTCTGGCTCAAAGGGTGGACGCAGGATGCGGTTAGTGAAGGGCAAAAGGCGTTGGCAGTGTCACTTGATATAGCCAACGCCTTCAACAGCCTACCGCACGCGACGATTAAAGAGGCACTCTGCTTTCATGGAGTGCCCTTGTATCTGCGAAGGCTGTTGGCCGATTACCTCCAGGACCGCGAGGTCCTTGTTGAAGGACGTGATGGCTTGAGGCGTCGCCGCGTCTCCTGCGGTGTTCCACAGGGTTCGGTCCTCGGACCGCTCTTGTGGAACATAGGCTATGACTGGGTGCTCCGTGGTGCGCTCCCTGCGAGTATGCGGGTCGTTTGCTACGCGGATGACACCCTAGTCGTTGTTAGAGGGAAAGATCTCAGGGAAACGGTGCGATTGGCAACGGTGGGGACAACCCTCGTTATGGACCGCATACGTGCCCTGGGACTGAAGGTCGCCCTCTCTAAGACCGAAGCCCTGTTGTTCCATGGGCCTCGGGGAGGACCCCCTCCCGGAGCACGGGTGATGTTAGATGGGGTTCAGGTCCGGGTCGGAACACAGATGAAGTACCTGGGTCTCATCCTGGATGGGAGGTGGGCTTTTAGAGCCCACTTTGAGCGGCTGGCCCCAAGAGTCGTGGGAGCCGCCGCCGCCTTAGGGAGGTTGCTACCCAATGTGGGTGGCCCGAATACCAACTGTCGCCGGCTATACTCCGGAGTCATCCGCAGTATGGCCCTGTACGGCGCACCAGTCTGGGTGGACGCCCTAAACCGCGGGAACAAAACCCTGCTGCGACGTCCGCAGCGGGTCATTGTGACGAGGACGATACGTGGATACCGGACGGTGTCCTGGACAGCAGGGTGCGTATTAGCCGGTGATCCTCCCTGGGAACTCCAAGCTGAGATCCTCGCCGAAGTTTACCATTTCGTAACGGCGAGGAGATCACAAGGAGACCCTCCAGCGTGGGACGAGGTAGCCAGCATGCGGCTGCAGGCGCGAGCCGTTCTGCTGCAGCGATGGAAGGAGGACTTAGCTCCACCGGTCCCTGGGCAGTGGACGGTGGAAGCTATCCGCCCGGTCCTCGAGAGGTGGACCAGTCGGCCGTTCGGGTCGTTGACGTTTAGACTGGTGCAGGTGCTTTCCGGTCATGGGTGTTTTGGAAAGTACCTGCATCAGATTGCAAGACGGGAGGTGACTCCAGCCTGCCACGAGTGCGGGGCGCTGGAAGACACGGCGCTTCATACGCTGGAGGTATGTGCCGCCTGGGGCCCACAGCGGCAAGCCCTGGCAGCAAAAATAGGCCGAAATCTCTCATTGTCAAGTGTGGTTAATGCCATGCTCGATGATGAGAGTTCGTGGACAGCGGTGGTCTCCTTCTGCGAATCAGTCATGATGCAGAAGGAGGCGGCGGAGCGAGTTAGGGAGACTGACGTCGAAGCTGACGTGCTCCGTCGCCGACGAACAGGGCAAAGGAGGAGGCGGTTCGCCCGTCTCCTTCCTCCTCTGTAGTGGGGTCACCAGTGGAAGGTCGGGGGACCTTCCATTGGCTTGCACGGCTCCACATGCCTTATAAGTGGCCTTTGTAAGAAAGGTCACCCTTATGAAGTGGCTCGGTCATGGTGATCCGGGCCGGCCGCCGGGGCGAGATAGTTGAATGCAAACGCGACCCTATCTGGCCCCATTTCGGCGGATGACGCTTCTTCACGGGGGGGTTTTTAGTGGGTTCGAGCCCCACATACCCCCTTCCGTCACCCCCGTGGCGGAAGGGAAATGCGACGGCATTTTCCCCTCCTCAAAAAAAAAAAAAAAAAAAAAAAAGGTTAGGTTAGGTTAGGTTAGGTTAGGTTAGGTTAGGTTAGGTTAGGTTAGGTTAGGTTAGGTTAGGTTCCACGAACCTGCTGGGTTGTCCCAGTAGGCGGAGAGGTGAAACTCCGACGTGGCGCGTCCCCAGGTTGCGGATAGGGGGTCCCGGTGTGCCAATGACTCTCCAGCGAGAGGCATTGGTAATGACTCTCCAGCGAGAGGCATTGGCAGACCGGGCGCGGACAAAACACCAGGGAGGGGGGGTTGGACTTCTCCACGCGTCCCTATGAATAGCATAGGGCGCAGTGGATGGAGCCGAGCAGAGGAAAGGATTTCCTACTCTGCCGGGAGTGGAAGTGGGGGAGCTAGAAATAAGATTTCCTTATGTCTAACTCTACCATTGGAATTGGGAGAGGTGCTTCTCCGCGAAGAAGCAGGACGTGTTGGTTAAGGAGTGTGTCCTTTAAGCCAGCATCCAAGGGCTTCGGCTTTGCAGCCTGAGTCATGAGGAGTTCACCTCTATAAAAAAAAAAACTCGATGTTTGTTCGGGGACGCAGCAGAACAGATCGTCTGCCCGGCAAATCGTCCGTGAACTTTTGTTTTCAGGGGTTCAGGGGGGGTTTGTCGGCCAGACGGGTTGGTCGATTTACCAGCCGCTACTGCGTATTTCGGGGAGCTCACCCCTCAAAGAGAAAAAAAAAAAAAAATGGAACAACAGCAAGCGAATGAAAAACGACCCCAGGCGGGTACCGGCGTCTCCGACGTCGGAGAATCCCGCGGTGCTTCGGCATCCTGCCCCTCGTATTCTGGGGGGGGCAACATTCGCTCCGAGGGCTCTGGGAGCTCTCGTAAGAGGGAGGTAGCGGTCTCATCGAGGAAGAAGAAGGGCTTCGTGAGACCGGCGACGCCAATGGCGAGTGATGTGGGAGAGGAGTCGGATGGATCAGTGGTATCCCTCTCTTCCCGGACGTCCACAATATCGGACGTATCCCGCAAGCGGGGCTTTAAGCTTGGTGCAAGCAAGGATGGTGGAGATGGCGCGTTGGACCCGCAAGAGTCTAAGCGCGCCATGTTCCTAAAGGACAAGGGGGAAGACGAAGAAGACATGGAGGTTTTCGACCCCCAAGTCCAACCGGAAGACAAGAGGGCCAAGGCCAACCTGCCTCAGCCCGACGTTTTGGCCAAAGAAATGCAGGTCCTTCGCTCTCAAGAGCTGGAGGCCCGCATGACGGTTGAGCTGCAGACAATTGAAAAAATTGCCGACAGGTCTAAAAACCTGAAGGGCAATTTCATCAAGGGTCTGCGGACATCCGTGAGGAGGGCGGCAGCAATTACGGCGGAGCTTCTGCACCGTGCTGTAATTGACGCCAACGTCAAGCGACTCGAGGATGAGAACGCTGAGCTGCGTACCCAAATGGCTGCCTTATCTGCCAAGGTGGAGCAGGTGGTTAGTTCCCGGGCCGTTGCTGATGACAGCACGGCCACACAGGCGGCGGTGACACCACCAGCTGCCGGGGATTGGGAAGGCCGGCTTATGGAGCGTATTGGCGCTCTAATGGACAGGAAGTTGGCGGTGGCTGTGGGTGCCATGCCATCTCCAGCTCAGAGGGGTGCCGCTGCTCCAGCAGCGCAAAAAGGGCCGACTGGCAAGGGGAAGGCAAATGCCCGACCCACGCCAGTAACTCCTCTGCCTCCCGTGCAGTCGCAGACTGCGGAGACACAGGCGCCGCAGAAGGCACCAGAGTCCTCGTGGGCGACAGTCACGGGGAGGAAGAAGAGGGCGGCAAAAAAGAAGGCCCCAGCGCCAGAGCCGGCGCGGCCTGGACCAAGTGGTCCTAAGGCAGGCCCAAAGGCTGCCCCAAAGGCTGGCCCGAAAGCTGGCCAAAAGGCCGGTCAGAAGGCTGGTCCGAAGGGTGGGTCAAAGCCGAAGCCGACGCGGCTGCCAACGTCTGCGGCAATTACGGTGACGGTTCCAGAGGGTTCCGATATCACCCTTGCTGCGGTCATGGCGGCCGCCAAGGCTCGCATAAAGCTGGCCGACCTCGGAGTGGACAACGTCCGCACCAGGAAGGCCATCACTGGAGGACTCATTTTGGAGCTGTCAGGACCCGACTGCAGCTCCAAAGCTGACGCACTGGCCGAACGCATGCGCGTGGCTCTCGCCGATTTGGGCGTGCGAATTGCGCGCCCAATGAAAACGGGAGAGTTGCGGTTGAAGGACCTCGACGACAGCGTCACACCTCAGGAGGTGCAGACTGCTGTTGCCGAGGCCGGAAACTGCTCGGTACTCGACGTGCGGGTGGGAGACATACGTCGCTCACCCACTGCCCTGGGCACGGTATGGGTCCGTTGTCCACTAGCTTCTGTGCGGAAGCTAGCTGCGGCAAAGCACGTCGTCGTAGGGTGGGTCTCGTCTCGGGTCGACTATCTGACCTCGAGACCACTCCAGTGCTTCCGGTGCTTGGAGTACGGGCACGTACGCAGCACGTGTCTGAGTACGGTGGACCGTAGCCACTTGTGCTATGCGTGCGGTGAACCCGACCATCGGGCTAGCCAATGCACGAACCCGCGCAGGTGTCCACTGTGCTCGGACAAGGGCTGCAAGGCTGACCACAGGATGGGGAGCAAGAACTGCACCCCTCCTAAGGGGACGAGGAAGTCTCCTCGTTCAGCCCCAGCACCGGAAGGCAAAGCGGCCCCAACAAAGGGGGCCGCTCAGTCGGGTCAAAACCCGCCGCCTCAGGAAGGCATGGAGGCTTCGTAATGGATCACACCATACGAATCCTCCAGTGCAATTTGAACCACTGCCGAGGCGCGCAGGATTTGCTCCAGCAAACCCTCGCGCGGTGGTCAATTGCACTTGCCGTAGTCGCGGAGCCATATCGTGTCCCGGGCCATATGGCTTGGTTCGGGGACGATATGGACTCAGTCGCTATTTACTGGGGTGGCGGTCAAGGTGATCCCCACTGTGCCCTTATCGAAAAGGGCCAGGGTTTCGTGGCCACAGAGTGGGGACACCTAGCCGTTGTGGGCTGCTACATCTCTCCCAACTGTACCCTCGTTGAATACGAGGCGTACCTGGACGCGGTGGGAAACTGCATTCGCAGGTGCCTACCGCGTCCTGTGCTCGTCTTGGGTGACTTCAACGCTCACTCTCGTGAGTGGGGGAGTCCCCAAGACGACCGAAGGGGAGAGACGATCGTAGATTGGGCGGCGGGTATGGACCTCCGATTGCTTAATCGGGGGTCTGTAAGCACATGCGTGCGGTGGCGGGGGGAGTCGATCGTGGATCTTTCATGGGCGACTCCTTCTGCCACACACCTGGTGTCGGGATGGAGAGTTGCGGAGGAGGTGGTCACACTATCCGACCACCGCTACATCGTTTTCGATGTAGCCCTCCGCCGCCCCGGCCGTGCGTCCCGCCGCGATAGCAGTCCGCCGCGACGATGGTCCCTCAAGCGGCTCGACAAAGACCTGCTCGAGGCCGCCGCCATCGTCGCGGCCTGGCCAGAAGGCCAAGCCGGAGAGGATCTGCCCGATCCTGTTAGGGAGGCTGCCTGGTTCCGGACAACGATGACGTCGATTTGCGACGTGTCGATGCCCCGAGCCGGGCCTACCAAGCGTGGGTCGGTGTACTGGTGGTCGGAAGACATAGCGCGGCTGCGCGAGATATGTCTCCGGTCTCGACGCCTGTACACCAATACCCGGAGAAGACGGCGAGCCCCTGCCGAAGAAGTGGATGGAGCCTACGAGGCATACCGCGGCGCTACAATGGCATTGCAAGCTGCAATTGCCAGTGCTAAGGCTCGGTCCTGGAATGAGCTCCTGGAGGGACTGGACAGGGATCCATGGGGGCGCCCGTACAAAATGGTACTGGGCAAGCTCAGACCGTGGGTCCCTCCGTTGACGGAGACGTTGGACCCTACGTTTGTGGGAGGCGTGGTTGACACGCTCTTCCCTAGGGTCCAGGACCGTCCCTCATCACCCCCCGTGTTACCATCGAGCCCGATTACCTGGGACGACGAACTGGGGGTGACTGAACAGGAGTTGGACGGAGCCGTAAAGCGCCTCAGGGCTCGAAACACGGCGCCTGGCCTGGATGGGATTCCTGGCCGGGCTTGGGTGTTGGCTCTATCTGCTGGCTTGGGGGACCGCCTCAGGCAGCTGTTTGACAGCTGTCTCCGTAACGGTGTGTTCCCTAAGGAGTGGAAGGAGGCGAAATTGGTCCTCTTGAAGAAGGATGGCAAGCCCGCGGATTCTCCCTCTGCGTATCGTCCCATATGCCTGCTGGACGAGGCCGGCAAATTGTTCGAAAGAATAATAGCCGGTCGTCTGTGCGCGCATCTGCGGCAGGTAGGCCCCGACCTGTCGGATGACCAGTTTGGTTTCCGGCAGGCTCGTTCAACGGTGGACGCGATTCTTAGGGTCCGTTCGCTGTCAGACCAGGTAGTATCCCGAGGCGGGAGGATGTTGGCGGTGTCTCTGGACATCGTCAACGCGTTCAACTCTCTGCCTTGGAGGGCGATTAGGGATGCCCTCGTTTTTCACGGGGTCCCCCTCTACCTGCAACGCATTGTCGGCGCCTACCTGCGTGACAGATGTGTGCAGTTCGTGGGCAGGGGTGGTACATTGCACCAGAGGGAGGTATGCTGTGGGGTTCCACAGGGGTCCGTTCTGGGCCCGCTATTGTGGAACCTCGCGTACGATGCGGTGTTGCGCGTCAATCTCCCCGACGGCCTACACGTCGTCTGCTATGCGGATGACACTTTAGTGTTGGCCGGCGGGGAAAGCTTCGAGAGGACCAAGGGGCTCGCCGAGCTTGGGGTGGCATGTGTCGTGGATAAAATCCACGAGCTGGGTCTGCGGACAGCGCCTCACAAGACCGAGGCGCTGTGGTTCCACAAATTCCCGAGGGGAAGGGAACCACCCAGCTTGTCGGTTCGCGTAGGTGACGTCGACGTCCAGGTGGGGCGGTACCTGAAGTACCTGGGCCTCACCTTGGACAGTCGCTGGGACTTCGGGGAGCATTTCAGCCGCACCGTCCCCCGGATTCAGAAGGTAGTGGGTGCTCTGCACAGACTGCTACCAAATCTCGGGGGACCTAGGGAAGGCGTTCGCCGTCTCTATGGGGGGGTCGTGCGATCGATGGCACTCTACGGAGCGCCCGTCTGGTCTGGGAGGCTGACGGGTGTTAGGCGTTATAGGCTATTGTTTAATAGCCTACAGCGTACTATGGCCATCCGTATCGCACGAGGATATCGGACGATATCGTTTGAGGCGGCAACGGTCTTGGCGCGGTTTCCGCCCCTTGACATCTTGGCGGGAATGGACGCACGGGTGTATGTGCGCCTCCACAATGATGTCGGGAGTGGAACCGCGCCCGCTGAAGTGCGGGTGCAAGAGCGCCGACGTGCGCTCGTGGAGTGGCGCGAGCGGTTCGATGAGCCGCGAAGCTCGCGCCAACGCGTCGTCGGCGCCATTGCGCCAAACTTCGAAGCTTGGCTGGGAAGGAGGCATGGGCACGTCACCTATCGCCTTACTCAGGTGCTCACAGGGCACGGATGCTTTGGTGAGTACCTGAGTAGGATCGGACGCGAACCGACACCACAATGCCACCATTGTGGGTGGGATCGGGATTCCGCGCAGCACACGTTGGAGCAATGCTCAGCGTGGTGCCAGGAGCGCGAAATCCTGATCAGCAGGATCGGGCGGAATCTCTCTCTGCCAAGCGTAGTTGAGGCTATGCTGGCAGATGAGACGGCGTGGAAGGCGGTGGCCTCTTTCTGTGAGACCGTATTGGTTCGGAAAGAGGCCGCCGAGCGAGATCGTGAGAGGGACGATCCCGCTCGGAGGAGGCGGCGTCGGGGTGCTGGCAACGGCCGCCCCGCGCCGACTGCCCCATGAGGGGCTTGGGCGGTACCCCCTGCCGAACAGGGGGCCTTTCGGGTCTGTGAGCAGTCGAAGCGAGGGCGAGGCTGGTCATTAGCAGACCCTGGGAGGACGGCTGACACATCGTGGCATGTGTAGCCGTAGCACCACGAGTGCTGGGGGCGGCTATGGATGTCGTTCCCGGGACGTGCTTGTTTTCAGGCGATATGCGAGAGGGGCACCGAAGCGTTCTTTTTAGAGTTCTCGGAGCCCCTTGACATGCATCGAGGCCGGCCACCGGGGTGGTTTTAGTGAGTCGACGAGTCCGTCATCCTCACACTACCTTACCGCATCCCTCGGTGCGGTAGGGTGTCTGGTAGCAGATTTCCCCCCGTTAACAAAAAAAAAAAAAAAAAAAAAAAAAAAAGGTTAGGTTAGGTTAGGTTAGGTTAGGTTAGGTTAGGTTAGGTTAGGTTAGGTTAGGTTAGGTTAGGTTAGGTTAGGTTAGGTTAGGTTAGGTTAGGTTAGGTTAGGTTAGGTTAGGTTAGGTTTTTTTTTTTTTTTTTTTTTTTTTTTTTTTTTTTTTTTCGGCGTCTCGAAACGCCACTAGAAGCTTAAACATACTTGCTTGTTGAGAGGTCGGCGCTATTGGTATACACGTTCCTCTCAACTACATTTCTTGGATAACATTACATTTGTGAGTTTATTTGAAACCAATTGAAATTTAAACTTAAACTAGAAATATATACATTATTCTTAAATTACTTATAGTATAGTTGAACTTATTCTAGTTTATTTTTATTTTCTTAAGATTTACTGTAGCAGTAGTAAAGAGAAATTATTATTTAATACAAACAAAATATTATAAAGTAAAATAGCCAGCTTAATTGACAAAAGAGATAATGTTAAATTATACTAAAGATTATAAAAAAGTTTTAACACAAATCAAACATACTTAAAACACAATACAAAATATTATAGAGTAAAATAGCCAGCTAAATTGACAAAAGAGATAATGTTGACTTATGCGAAGGATTTTAAAGTAGTTATCAAACACAAATCAAACATACATAAAATACATATAAAATAGTAGTTAGCACAAGATCAAAAGAAGTTACAATTGAAAATAATGTGTCCTACAGGTAATAATAGAGACAGAATTAATCATCAGTAGCGGGCTCCGCTGGGGCTTCAAGTTAACTAGTCAACCCCGTGCAATCCAGACGACTCATCGCCAAGCAGCCCACGGGCGGAAGACACCCCGGCCGCGCGGCCCTCACAGCTGAGCTACCAGTCGCAAAACAACCACAGTTGCGACAGTTGCGATACTCGCAATTATCAGCCGTGCGGACCGCGCAACCCAAGCAACCTCCATCCGCGGGCCACCCGACGGCAGCCATTCAACTCCCAAGCAGGAGTCGTCTGGGTCACACAGCCCCCATTTTTAAAACAGACAAACATTTTACAACATATACTAAAACTTAAAAATAAAACTTAAAACTAAAACTTAAAACTTAGAACTTAATTAACCCACAGACCCACAAAATCAACTCAAACCAACGGAAATCAACAATAATAACAATAAATACAAGCAATCTACGTACGTCGCACGACACGACGACTGCGACAATCACGACGAGTAGTCGCAATCGTAATTAAGTCGTCGTAGTTAAAGTATTCGCAGTCGTAATTGAAGCACGCCGACACACGACTCGCAGCAGCAATGACGTACGTCGACGTACGACTTGTGGTCGTAATGACGTTAGTTGACGTACGACTCGCAGCCGCAGTGACGTACGACGACGTACGACTCGCAGTCGTAATTCGAAGTAATTGATATACGCCTTCCAGTAGCAACTGACGTACGTCTCGCGGCTATTATCGTCGTAGGTAGGGTGGGTTAGAGGGGAGGTTAGAAGGGGGAGGTTAGAAAAGGTAAGGTTGAGGAGTCGGGGGGGCGCTAAGTGGGGGTTGAGGTTGGGGGCTGGGTGAGAGGGCCTGAAGGGGTTGAGGACAAGTTTAGGTTTAGGGGGTGGCTGAAGGTGGTACAGAAAAGCGGTAGCGATTAGGAGGGGGGTTGAGGAAGCGTAGGATTATTGGTGAGGAGTTCATGAAGTGCATTTCTGCTTCTACCTAAGTTAATTTGAATGCATCTAAACATGTTATATCCCATAATTGATACGGGACCGGGTTCTAAGTTTCATGGTGATCAATCGGGGACAGCGATTTGAAGTGGCGCTGTGAGCTGAGTTTTTGTTGGTGATGTTATGTTTGTGGTTGAACTGTGAACAGTTGTGGCAGTTGGTTTTGTGTTGGTCTGATTTTACCGGGCAGTCTTTATATTCATGTGACTGGGAGGAGCAATGGGAGCACGCAGTGCTTTCGTTGGTACATCTCTTTCTGGTGTGCCCGAATTGAAGGCATTTAAAACACTGCAGAAGAGGAATATAATCCTCTGCATGAACTCTTTGGTGGTTAACATTTACGTAGCCTGCACCTGTAATGGCTTTCCAGAGTGAGGGAGTAACAACGAAAGCGGCGTTGTACAATTGATCTTTCCTATTTCCGTGGGAAAATTTGAGTTGGATATCGTCCAGCTTGCTCAAATTTTCCTTGACACAATCATTTTGTTTGCATACAATATCAGTAAGGGCTTCAGAAGTTATCTTATTGGAAATGCCCTTCAATATAATCATAGGTTTTAAAGTGGCAGCTGGTTTGGCAGTGATACTACTATCTTTATCAATTTTATTAAGAGCAACTTCCAGGTGATCTAGCTTATCAAATTCAGCTATTATTCTATTGTTGGAGACGTACCTCACGTTCGCAGGAGAGAAGTTGGTGTCGGTAAGAGAGACGCTGTCTCTCCAGGCTTGCAGAGTGTCTGCTGAGCTGGTGCCCTCTCCTTTTGGTGCGATGATCATGGCGTGCTTGAAGGAAGGTGCAGAGGTGAGTCCCATAGGAGCTGTGGTCTTCGATCTCCTCGAGTGAGCCGGTGCTTCTCTTGTGGGAATGCCGGGAGTGCTAGGGATGATGACTTCAGCTGAGGGTGCGGCGGTTTGAATCTTGGATATTTCAGTTTTGATGGTTTCCTTGATGGTTTCAACTCCAGCTTCTATGATGTCTTTAATGTGTGCGTTGTTGATAGTGTTTTGGGAGGAAGCAACATTAATATCATTAGTGGTGGAGGCTGCTTCAGCTTTGAATTTCAGGTGTTGGCAAACTTCTATGATTTTCTGCTTACTGAGCCTGGTGACACTTCTACCCTCCGAAATCATCGCAACGATGGTGTTAACTTGCTTGATAACAAAAGCCGGAAAGTCATCGTGGGACTCTGAATTTGTAGGAGGAGCCTCTTTTGGTACCGCTGCATAGTCCTCCTCTCCAGACAGATGTAAGTGTTGGAGCTCCTGGCTATTGAGGTTTTCTTCAGAGTTTTGAGAATGCTGAAGATCATCCATACGGGGCCCACGGGTGGGTGAGTGGATGACTGACATGACGACGACTCGCTATCTTAGCTGTCGTACGACTCCCTGTCGTAATTGACGTACGTTGACGTACGACTCGCAGCCGCAACCCGAAGTTTGACGTACGTTGACGTACGTCTCGTAGTTGTAATTGACGTACGTCTCGCAGTAGTAGTTGTCGTACGACTCGCTGTCGTAAGTTGACGTACGACTCGTAGCCGCAATCCGAAGTTAGACGTACGTTGACGTACGTCTCGTAGTTGTAATTGGCGTACGTCTCGCAGTAGTAGTTGTCGTACGACTCCCTGTCGTAAGTTGACGTACGACTCGTAGCCGCAATCCGAAGTTTGACGTACGTTGACGTACGTTGACGTACGTTGACGTACGTCTCGTAGTTGTAATTGACGTACGTCTCGCAGTAGTAGTTGTCGTACGACTCCCTGTCGTAAGTTGACGTACGACTCGTAGCCGCAATCCGAAGTTTGACGTACGTTGACGTACGTCTCGTAGTCGTAATTTGAAGAAGTTTTTGAGGGTTTGAAATCACTGCAATCCTTTGTGGCTGGAGACGAGCACTCGCGAACGAACGACGAAGCCGAGTCGTTGTTGTCGTACGACTCGCATACGTTGACGTACGTTGACGTACGACTCGTAGTCGTGAGTTGGAGTTTGACGTACGTGACGTACGACTCGAAGTGGTAATTTGAAGTGGTTTTGAGGGTTTGAGATCACTGCAATCCTTTGTAGTTGGAGACGAGCACTCGCGAACGAACGACGAAGCCGAGTCGTTGCTGTCGTACGACTCGCTGTCGTAATAGACGTACGTTGACGTACGTTGACGTACGACTCGTAAACGTGAGTTGAAGTTTGACGTACGTGACGTACGACTCGAAGTCGTAATTTGAAGATTGACGTACGCCGTCGTACGTCTCGTGGTAGTAGTCGTACGTCCGTTCGCGACCGCGGGTAGAGGAAGACTGATGGTTAGGTTAGGTTTTTTTTTTTTTTTTTTTTTTTTTTTCCCTACTCGCCATCTAGAAATGGCACTACGTAGATACCTCTGACATGATCGGAGACTTTGGGGTTCTTTATTTAATTAAAAATACAAAGACAGTTTTTATTTGCCAATTCACAAAAACAGAACTTAGTACCTAGTTATCTATAGCTAAAACAAGCAACAGCTTTATTTTACTTATTGTTCTAAATCTTATTGTATACATTTTATTGATATCACTAATTACTATTTATTGCTGAATTTATACATATTTTAAAATATATATGTTCAACAAACTTATTTAACCTTATTTCTAATTATTACTCTATTTGCTATTTCTACACAATAATCTAAAAACTTATCTCTAACATTTTTATTATTTATACAATCTTTTACGCTGTCTGGTGTTAACTTAAGTTCTAACATTTGCTCTACATCGTACCTTTCTTTGCCAAACGCGGGACACTCAAATAGGATGTGCGGTACGTCTTCAGGTTTGTCTGGTTCACAGCTGCACGATGGGTTTTCTTTACACTTGAATCTTGTCAAGTATTCAGAGAACCCACCGTGCCCTGTCATGATTTGCGTAAGTACTCCAGTTGGCCGAAGTTGCCTAACAATTTTAAAAGCCGCTATGGCATCGGGGAGGAAGATTTTTGTTACTGCAGCCGTTTCGCTATCTTTGTACCTATTATTCCACTCATGGAGGGTTTCCTGTCTGATTTGCCTTTTAACAAACGAGGCTGGGCAACGATCGTAGTCAGGCATAGTTTTTGTTTTCAGGGCTGCGTCTTTTGCCAATGAGTCTGCTCGCTCATTACCCTCTAGACCCGCGTGAGCTTTTATCCAAAATAAAAGCACAGTTTTATTCTGGTTTTTTGCAGCTCGTATGTTGCTGCGTATTTCTGTAGCTAGAGGGTGTGTTGAGGCGTGATTCGTTATAGCTTCGAGTGATGACCTTGAATCACTGTAGATTCCAAAGCTCTCCTTCGGGCTTTTGAGAATCTCCCTCGTGGCTTTCCATATGGCCAGTAGTTCAGCCTGGTAGACGGTGCAGTGGGATGACAGCTTCAATTTATAGGCTTTGGTCTCGGCTAACATATTCCATACGGATAATGCTGCTCCGACCTTGCCTTCAATTTTACTGCCATCCGTGAACATTCGGACTGCGAGATCGCTGTGAATGTCCACCTGCTCTTGATCTTCCAGGCATATGAACTTCAGGCACATATGTTCCGCCGGGTGAGGTGATTCCACCAGTGCTGCCATCTTCTCAATTTCCTTGTCTCCTAGTGCCGGCCGGGGGACTCCTTTCTTAACCTCATACAGGGCAGCTGCCTCCTGTATCCTGAGGTCAAGTGGCAGAATTCCGGCCAACACTAGTGCCGAGTGTAGCGAGACAGTCCTATATGACTTGCAGATTTTTTGCGCGAAGCCTCGTTGGATCGTGTTTAGCTGCTTCTGTATGCCTATTTTCCGAGCTGCTGGTGCCCAGGCACTGGCTGCATACATGATAATTGGCTCGACTACTGCCGTATAAATGCTACGTATGACCTCTGGATGGAGGCCCCAGCTGATCCTGGCGGCTCTCGACAACTGCTTATAAATGTGCACTGCTTTTTTGCACACGTTTGTGGCGTGACTGTTAAAAGTGAGTTTGCAGTCGATCGTGAGCCCCAGGATCTTGATTTCGTCCGACATACAAATGCCGATCTCGCCCATGCTCAGGCGTGGGGTGTCATATTTAAGTTTTTTGGTTATGACCATCGCGTTAGTCTTTTGTGGTGCAAACTTAAGTTTGTTCTTGATTCCCCACTCCTGAACGTGAGCAAGAGCAGCATTTGCCCGTCGCTCCACATCTAGTGCCGAGTCTCCATCGAATACTAGCACAACGTCATCGGCGAAGGCCTGGCAGTAGTCGCCTCGTTGTTCCAGGTCTTTTAGCAAAGGATCTAAAATCAAGTTCCAGAGGATGGGTCCTCCGATGGATCCCTGGACGCAGCCCTTCGTGGTTAACCTGTATACTTCTGCCCCTGCGTACCTGACCTTAACCTTCCTATCTGACAAATAACTATCCATTATCCTTCTGATGTTTATGGGGACCTTTTCCTGAGCTAATCGAACCCTAATAACGGGCCACCATGCGCTGTCAAAGGCTCCCTCTATGTCCAGTGATACGAGGGTTACGAGCTTCTTTTCCTTCAGCTTGTTGCGTATATGCTGAATGAGGACATAGAGGGAGTCTTCCGTGCTTTTCCTTGGCATGAACCCGTACTGGTTGGTACTCAGCTTTGGGAGGATATGATAGTTAACCCTATTAATAATCATTTTCTCCAGAATTTTACCCATCACTGGCAACAACCCTATGGGCCTGTAGGACTTGGCTTCCGTGTAGCTCGCCTTCCCCGGTTTCCGAAGCACTACCACGGTCGCCTCCTTCCATATTGTCGGAAAGTGGCCTTGTTCTAAGCATTTGTTGGCCAGTGATAGATACAATTCTGGGTCGTGTATGGTTGCGTGCTTACATATGTCAGCTGTCAGTCCGTCCGACCCTGGGGCTTTTTTGGGGTTAAAGTGGTTTACGGCAAGTTTGATCTCTTCAGTAGTAAACGGTGGATCATGATCCTCAGCATGCTCTGACACGTTTACTTGTTCAGCTCTTCTTCGGACTTGCTGATGTTCCCCGTCGTCGTTTTCTTCTTTATCCTCTGGGTAGAACGTTTCGGCTAGAATTTTTGCAGACTTTCTTGGGCTCAAAAGTTTACCATCCTTCACCAGTGGCAGGTCCTCCTGTCTTTTGAATGTCCTCCCTATTACTCGGTATATGCCTTCCCACATGCCTTCCCTGTCTTGTTTTTCACAGAAACCCTTCCAACTCTCTATTTGCGCACTCTTAGCTTTTTGCTCATACTCTTCTTTCTTTTGCAGGTACTCTTCGACTACCATCTTCCTCCGGATCGGCGCTGCACAGTGGACTCTTCGCTTTCTGGTTGCGACCTCCTTCTTCAGCTGGGCGAGTTCTTCCGACCACCAAGGTAAGTTAATTTTATTTTCTGTTTTTATTTTTGGAATGCTACTGTTACATGCTTCTACTATTATATTTATATATTGCTTTATCTTGGTGTCTAGTTCTAGTTTACTACTGATTTTTTCTACTTGATCTTTAGTTATTTTGTGCTCGTCTTGCAATTGTGCCAGTTTCTCATGAAACTGGGACCAATTTGCTTTTTTACTGTTGTAGATTCTAGTTGTTCTGTTAATATTTGTGCCTTTTGCTTTTGTCAATCTAATTTTGAAAAGTAGTGCATTGTGGTCGGAGCTCGTTAAGCCTTCATCAACTCCCCAGTCTTCAATTAGGTTCAGCAGGTCAACTGTGCAGGCCGTGATGTCTACGAAGCTAGTATACGGTTTGTTGCCTCTTACTGTGGCAAATGTTGGGATGTTTCCATCGTTGAGTACCTGCATATTCAGTTCTTCTATTGTCCCAGCCATTTCCTCGCCTCTGTCATCGGTCTTTTTGCTGCCCCACCAGGTGCTTTTGGCGTTTGCATCTCCACCTATAAGGATTCTATCCCTGCCCAATCTCCGCGTGATCTTCTCGAGATGTTCCAGGTATGGTTGTATCGGTTCCGCTGGCTCGAAATAGAAGGATACGACGGCTATTTCCCAGGTTAGGTTAGGTTAGGTTAGGTTAGGTTAGGTTAGGTTAGGTTAGGTTAGGTTAGGTTAGGTTAGGTTAGGTTAGGTTAGGTTGGGGTACCATGGCAGGCAACCTTCTCGAGCGCCTGTTGAGCTACCGATCTCTTCGCACATGCCTAAGAATGTCCGAAGGGATCGATAGCTCAGCGGGACGGTGTACCCTGTTACGTACGAGACTAATTCCTCGATTGATTGCCCTTTTTAGGCAGCAGATCTTCAATCGGGGGATTACTCTCGGACAACCAATGGCCTGCCGGGAGGGAGCTTCTCCGCGCGTCCCTCTGATTAGCGGAGGGCGCAGTGGATGAAGCGGGACGTGCTCGGCGTGCACTAACCAGGCCACCGAGTAGGCACTGGAGAAGGGTTCTCCTTTGCCAGCGTCCAGAGCTCGGAACCCCGCATGGTCATTCGTGACTCATGTGGGACTGAGGGTCTTGGCTTAACCGCCCGGGCTGCGAGGAAGAAAACCTCTCTAAAAAATTACCCGCGGCGTAACACCGAGGGCGACTCCCAGCGCCCTTGTGTGTCACGGGAGAGCGATGGAGTGGCTATGCCGCTTCCGCAGCTCTTCACCTGGCGTGTTGGTGGCTTTGTTAGCCAATCGTGGCCCATCACGATTGGCTGGCCTCGCCACCATAATCGCGTCTAGAGGCCGCTGAGCGGGATCGGAGGGTCTGATCCCGCTCGGGATGGAGGCGGTAAAGGGTCGCTGTCCCAGTGATCCTGCGCCGCCTGCCCCGCGAGGGGACGAGTGGTAGCCCCTGCCAAACAGGGGCCTTTTCAGATCCGCGGGCGGTGCGAGTGAGGGCTCTGGCCGTCCATATGCGGATCTCGGGAAGGCGGTGGCACTTGTGGCAAGTGTCATCGTAAGCACGGGGATGACTGTGGTGGTCATTCTCGGGATGTGCTTATAGGCGATATGCGAGAGGGGCACCGAAGTGTTCTTTTTAGAGTTCTCGGAGCCCCTTGACATGCATCGAGGCCGGTCACCGGGGTGGTTTTAGTGAGTCGACGAGTCCGTCATCCTCACACTACCTTATCGCATCCCTCGTGCGGTAAGGTGTCTGGTTGCAGATTTCCCCCCGTTATCAAAAAAAAAAAAAAAAAAAAAAAAAAAAAAAAAAAAAGGTTAGGTTAGGTTAGGTTAGGTTAGGTTAGGTTAGGTTAGGTTAGGTTAGGTTAGGTTAGGTTAGGTTAGGTTAGGTTAGGTTGGGGTACCATGGCAGGCAACCTTCTCGAGCGCCTGTTGAGCTATCGATCTCTTCGGACACCTCCTGGCCTGTCCGGAGAGATCGGTAGCTCAAGGGGACGGTGTACCCTGTTACGTGCGAGACTAATTCCTCGATTGATGCCCTTTTATAGGATAGCCATCATCAATTGGGGGATTACTCTCGGACAACCAATGGCCTGTCGGGAGGGAGCTTCTCCGCGCGTCCCTCTGATTAGCGGAGGGCGCAGTGGATGAAGCGGGACGTGCTCGGCGTGCACTAACCAGGCCACCGAGTAGGCACTGGAGAAGGGTTCTCCTTTGCCAGCGTCCAGAGCTCGGAACCCCACATGGTCATTCGTGACTCATGTGGAACTGAGGGTCTTGGCTTAACCGCCCGGGCTGCGAGGAAGAAAACCTCTCTAAAAAATTACCCGCGGCGTAACACCGAGGGCGACTCCCAGCGCCCTTGTGTGTCACGGGAGAGCGATGGAGTGGCTATGCCGCTTCCGCAGCTCTTCACCTGGCGTGTTGGTGGCTTTGTTAGCCAATCGTGGCCCATCACGATTGGCTAGCCTCGCCACCATAATCGCGTCTAGAGGCCGCTGAGCGGGATCGGAGGGTCTGATCCCGCTCGGGATGGAGGCGGTAAAGGGTCGCTGTTCCAGTGATCCTGCGCCGCCTGCCCCGCAAGGGGACGAGTGGTAGCCCCTGCCAAACAGGGGCCTTTTCAGATCCGCGGGCGGTGCGAGCGAGGGCTCTGGCCGTCCATATGCGGATCTCGGGAAGGCGGTGGCACTTGTGGCAAGTGTCATCGTAAGCACGGGGATGACTGTGGTGGTCATTCTCGGGATGTGCTTATAGGCGATATGCGAGAGGGGCACCGAAGTGTTCTTTTTAGAGTTCTCGGAGCCCCTTGACATGCATCGAGGCCGGTCACCGGGGTGGTTTTAGTGAGTCGACGAGTCCGTCATCCTCACACTACCTTATCGCATCCCTCGTGCGGTAAGGTGTCTGGTTGCAGATTTCCCCCCGTTATCAAAAAAAAAAAAAAAAAAAAAAAGGTTAGGTTAGGTTAGGTTAGGTTAGGTTAGGTTAGGTTAGGTTAGGTTAGGTTAGGTTAGGTTAGGTTAGGTTAGGTTAGGTTAGGTTAGGTTAGGTTAGGTTAGGTTAGGTTAGGTTAGGTTAGGTTAGGTTAGGTTAGGTTAGGTTAGGTTAGGTTAGGTTAGGTTAGGTTAGGTTAGGTTAGGTTAGGTTAGGTTAGGTTAGGTTAGGTTGGGCGGGTCTGGGTTTATCCATTAAATTGGATAAATGCAGGCCTTCCATATCCGCGCAGGGGGCGCGGTATGGAGGCGAATGGCCCTGGGGGAGAGCGCAACAGTCGTGATGATCCTCAGGGCAAGTCTGGTGGTTTCCTTCACGTGGTTGCTGCCTGTTATTGGTCTATTTCCTTCCGAAATAGACGTAACTAAAACCACCAGGCGCCTTCGTGGTCCTTTTGGGCCGCGTTGGTGGGGGGGATTGGGGGCTTCTCCGCGCGTCCCTTTGAAGTTAGCAAAGGGCGCAGCGGACGAGGTAGGGGGGGTTTGAAGTGTGGAGGAAGGCTGCAAAGCCGAACTGTGCCTTTTACAGTGTGTAAATAATGATGTATATAGTTAATGTATAGTTATAGTTATTGTACATGTTGTATAGTGTAAACCTATAGAGGAGGGTACCAAATCCCAAAATAGCTTTTTGGCAGTAGGTCTGGCGCCCGCCGACGGGATGTATGGTCGGGGAGAACCCGGCTGCTAGGGCGCCATCACAGGGGACCTTACCCCTTCAA
The DNA here is from genome assembly GCA_947095575.1 of Electrophaes corylata. Lineage (NCBI taxonomy): Eukaryota > Metazoa > Arthropoda > Insecta > Lepidoptera > Geometridae > Electrophaes > Electrophaes corylata. The sequence continues at coordinate 24,946 of OX352712.1, read as the reverse complement.
AAAGGACTAACGAAATAATGGAGCAAGCGAATTGGAAAAAACTACCCCAGGGGGGTACCGACCCAACGGCCGGAGAATCCCCCCGTGCCTCGGCACGCAGCCCCTCGTATTCTGGGGGGGGCACCAACCGCTTTTCTCTTCTGGAGAGTGTTTGTGGAGAAGGAGAAAATGAACTGTCGGTTTCTGAAGGACGAAAAGAGAGATCTGGCAGGAGTAGGCGGAGAGATACAGGCTTACTTGTAGGCCATTCTAGAAGAGGTGAACAGGGTGAACAGGCAGTAGTCCCTGAGAAAGCACGTGATAGGAGTAATGTGAGAGAGAACAATAGCTCTGACTCAGACTTTACGGATACGGAAAGTCTTATTACAGCTGGTCAGAGGCGTTCCCTGTGTGGTAAATCCGACAGTGATTCAACTTGGGTGCTTAATACCAAGGTATCTACTGCTCGTCGAGGAGGCATGAAGCGCGTCGCTGTGTCAACGGCTAGAGACGACTTCCTCAAGCCTGGAGCGAAAACGTACCGACTTGACTGTGACAGCGAGGCAGGCCAATCGGAAGTGGTAAAAAAACCTAAGCCTGTGAGGAGGGCTTACTCTCACCTCAGTGGTGATGAGTTAATAGCGGATGACTTGTGGAAACGTGCCCTGGGGGAAGTAGAAGAAATCCAGGAGCAGTCCCGCAAGTGCAAAAACATGAAGGGCACGGTAAAAGGCGCTATAAATCAGTCGCTAGTTACAATGCGTGACATTATCGACTGTCTGAAGTCCCGGACTGTCGATGAAGAGACGAAACGACTAAGGTCGGACAACGATCGGCTCAGCCGGGAGTTGGCTAACCTGCGAGCTGAATTAGGTGCTCTGCGCCGTGATTATGAAGAGCGGAACTTGCGGGAAAATATGGCAGCTCCCCCGTCGGCTCCTAAAGCTTCCTCGGATATGAACATGGAGGAAGTCATACGTCGAGTTACCGTTTCAGTAGGGGAAATGGTCAATGCCCGCATAGCTGGCCTTGATGACCGCCTTCTTCCACCGAAGGCGATGCGTCCCCCGTTAGCAGCAGATAAAAGAGGACCGACAATCCCGTTGTCTCCTCGGGCAGAACCAAGAGGCCCATCAGTTAGGCCAGTGGTCACTCCTAAGGCTCGTGAAGCCAAGATGGGGAATGCAGCAGGGCCTTCAAGAGGTGAGACCAGTCAGAACACAGCAACTAATGCTGCAGGGCCTTCAAGAGGCGAGACCAGTCAGAACACAGCAACTTTTGTTGTTGACGGAGAAGGATGGGCGACTATAACAAAGAGAGGTCGCAAACAGAAGGCAGCTGCTTCTACGGCACCACCTTCTGCTAGTGCCCAACCATCGAGGAATCCTGCTACAGCTGCTTCGAAAGCTACGAAGCGTAAGAAGCGCAAGAAGCCGAATCTTGGGCTTCCGCGTTCTGCGGCGGTTGTAATCACCCTTTCTCCAGAAGCTGTGGAAAAAGGGATCACTTATGCAGATGCCATGACTAGGGCTAAAACCGCTATAAACCTTAGCGAGCTCGGTATTGAAGGAGTACGGACGAGAGTAACAGCGACAGGAGCTAGGATGATGGAGCTCCCAGGGGCTTCTAGTGGTCCTAAAGCGGACCTGCTCGCAGAGAAATTGAGGTCAACCCTAGGTGATGTAGCTAAAGTGGTCCGCCCTGTGAGATGCGTAGATTTGCGCATGACTGGGTTAGACGATTCCATTGGAAAAGAGGAAATTGCCACAGCCATCGCTGCCAAAGCGGGCTGTTCTATTGAGAGCATTAAGGTCGGAGACATCAGAGTGGGGCCTGGAGGATCAGGTGTTGCTTTTCTACAATGTCCAGTCACTGCAGCTAAAGTAGTGCTGAGTGAAAAGAATAGGTTTCTCGTGGGTTGGAGCTCCACCAAAGTTACCGCGCTAGAATCACGCCCAATGCGGTGTTTCCGATGTATGGCCATTGGGCACACTAGACAGATGTGCTGCTCTGAGAAAAGCCGCGATGAGCTATGTTTCCGCTGTGGAAAGGAAGGCCATAAGGCAGTGTCATGTGAGGTACTAGAACCACGCTGCGCCGTATGCATTGATATGCGGCGTCCAGCATGTCATAGGATGGGAGGCAGGAGTTGTGTTCCTCCTGTAGTCAAGGGCAGGATGGCCTCTCGGTCACAACCAGCCCCTGCAGCGGAGGCGGTTGTGATGTCAGATTAGTATGTCTAGTTCTCGACATTACAACCTCCTCCAGACGAATTTGAACCACTGCGCTGCCGCCCAAAGCTTACTTGCACAGGTGATGGCGCAGTGGTCGATAAATATTGCTGTTGCTGCTGACCCTTATACCATTCCTGATGGTTCTAACTGGGCTGGAGACACAGATGGCTTGGTGGCAATTTTCACCTCCAACAGCACCTGCTCTCCTCCTCTCTCGGTCAGGGAGAGAGGGCAAGGCTATGTTGCGGTATCGTGGGGAGATATAACGCTCATTGGTGTGTATTTCTCTCCCAATAAAAGCTTGGCGGAGTTTGAGGTATCCCTGCGGGAACTTGGCAGTGTCGTTGGGAGAATGTTCCCATCACAGGTAGTGGTTCTGGGGGACTTTAATGCCCATGCAGTATCTTGGGGAAGTCCTACAACTAATGTGCGTGGTGAGGCGGTGTTAGATTGGGCGATGGCTGCTGGCCTTGTTCTCCTCAACCAGGGCTCTGTGTACACCTTCGTAAGGCAACAAACCGGGTCGATAGTTGACCTTTCGTTTGCTACTCCTAGTATTGCTACGCGCACTATAAATTGGAGAGTCTTGGAAAACGAGGAGACGCTCTCGGACCACTTATATATCAGGTTTGAGATCACCTCCTCTGTTGGAGTCAATGGAGGGATAAGGACATCGGCCAATAATTCAGCTGCTTTTCCGCGCTGGTCAGTTGGGCGCCTTGATAAAAAGCTAGCAGAAGAAGCTGCTATCGTACAGAGCTGGTGTCCAGAACCGTCAACGTCTGCTGGGGTCGACATGAGGGCAATTAAGCTCCGCGAGGCAATGACGGCAGTGTGTGATTTTGCTATGCCGCGCGCTGGAAAAAGGCCGGAAAGAAAGCAGGTGCATTGGTGGTCCGACGAGATTGCAGATCTTCGATCTTCCTGTATGGCTTCTCGTCGCGAATACACGCGGTGTAGGCGGAGGCGTACTCACACCGCTGACGAGGCTAGTAGCCTCTATGACGTATATCGCCAGGCTAAAACTGCCTTACAAGTGGCTATTTTTAAAGCCAAGTCTGAGTCTTGGAAGGATTTTACAAATGACCTCGATAGGGATCCTTGGGGTCGTCCGTATCGCATGGTACGGAAAAAAATTTCCAACCAGGCACCCCCTACACAGTCTTTTCAGCCTCAGCTCCTCACGAACATTGTCAGTGGTCTGTTTCCGGCTTGCCCACCGTACATTCCGCCTTACATGTCTGCTCCGGATCCTCTAGAGCATTCCACCCAAGAGATTCCTCCAATCACCGAGGGAGAGTTCGGTGCTGCGGTCCTTCGCCTCTGTGCGAAAAAAACAGCACCAGGGCCAGATGGTGTACCAGGCCGTGTACTAACACCTGCGTTTAAGTACCTGGGGACCCGATGCAAAGCACTTTTTGAGTCCTGTCTTGAAGAGGGCAGGTTCCCCAAAGCTTGGAAGGACGGTCGTCTCTGTCTTCTTAGAAAAGAAGGACGCCCCCCAGAATCTCCATCTGGTTACAGGCCAATAGTCTTGCTCGATGAAATGGGCAAGCTACTAGAACGTATTGTAGCCGCCCGTATTATCGAGCATCTAACATGTGTGGGTCCAGATTTAGCAGAGGAGCAGTTTGGATTTAGGTCTGGGCGCTCTACGATTGATGCACTACTGTGCCTTAAAAACATTGCGCAGCAGGCGGTAGTTCGGGGAGAACGCGTTTTGGCGGTATCGCTAGATATCGCCAATGCATTCAACAGCATTCCCTACGAGTGCATAGAGGAAGCGCTGCGATACCACGCCGTGCCTTTGTATCTGCGTCAATTAGTTGGAGACTACTTGCGGGAGCGTGACGTATTGTACCTCGACGAAAGAGGTAGAGTTTGCGCCAGGCGAATGACAGCCGGTGTTCCGCAGGGTTCAGTAATGGGCCCATTGCTGTGGAACATTGGCTATAATTGGGTGCTTCGTGGAGCGCTGCTCCCCCAAACGAACATCATCTGTTATGCCGACGATACGCTGTTGATCGCTCGAGGAAATACCTATGTAGAGGTTGCACATCTCGCTTCAGTGGGTTCCACATTGCTAGTGAGGCGCATCCGGTCACTGGGACTTCAAGTGGCTGTGGGGAAAACCGAGGCTCTTATGTTCCACGGCAGAGGTGGCAGGCCGCCTGCGGGTGCCTATGTTTTGGTTGACGAGGTGCAAGTCAAAATTTCGGCCACGATGAAATACTTGGGGTTGGTGCTAGACAGTGCTTGGAAATTTTCTGAGCACTTCCGGGTGTTAACCCCAAAGATACAAGGTGCAGCGGGTGCCCTCGCACGGCTGCTGCCCAACCTTAGGGGACCTAGTGCTCTATGTCGTAGCCTTTATGCGGGCGTCATACGCTCTATGGCCCTGTATGGTGCCCCTGTCTGGGTGGATGCCCTGAATGCCAGTAATCGGGCCCTATTGCGAAAGCCGCAAAGGATAATGGCGATCAGAGTTATGCGGGGATACCGCACAGTATCGCATGGAGCCGCTTGTGTAATAGCGGGATCTATGCCGTGGGAGAAAGAGGCCAAAGTGCTAGCTGACATATACTGGCATAAGGAAGAGAAGCGAGCAGAGGGATACCGGTTGGCTCCTCAAGAAATACTCCATGCACGGGAGCAGGCGAGGGAACTGGCTATGAGTCAATGGGCTGAAGAGTTGCAATCTGCATCATATGGCCGGTGGACTATTGATGCAAT
>OX352712.1:5000-15000 GCA_947095575.1 Electrophaes corylata | reverse complement strand
AGCCTTACCCTAATGGCTGGCCACCATGCGCTATCGAAGGCTCCCTCTATGTCCAACGATATTATTGTAACAAGCTTTTTCTCGTCTAGTTTAATGCGGACATGTTGTATAAGATCATAGAGGGAGTCTTCGGTGCTTTTCTGCGGCATAAAACCATATTGCCGGGTGCTCATTGTCGGAAGCAGGTGCCATTTCAGCCGTCCAACTATCATCTTCTCCAAGATTTTACCCAAGACGGGTAGCAGTCCTATGGGTCTGTATGACTTCGGGTTTGTGTAGTCATTCTTTCCCGGCTTCCTTAGGACTACCACGGTGGCTTCTTTCCACAGGCTAGGGAAGTAGTTTAGGGCGAGACATTTGTTGCTTATTGCAAGGAACAATTCTGGGTCATGACTTATTGCGTGATCGCAGATGTCAGCTGTCAGACCATCTATACCCGGAGCCTTTTTTGGGTTGAACGATTTCACAGCGAATTTTAGCTCTTCACCGGTAAATGGTGGGTCATGGTTTTCATCATAGACCCATCCATTTATTTGTTCAGCTACTTCTCTGATTCGCTTGTGATCTTCGTTGTCGTTCGTTGTCGTTCCTCTCTAGGTCCTCCGGGTAGAAAGTTTCAGCCAGTAGTTCCGCTGATCCCTTACCATCTAGAACCTTTTCTTCCTTCACTAAGGGTAAGTCCTCCTGTCGTTTCATTGTTCTGCCTATGACTCTGTAGATTCCTTCCCATACTCCTTCCCTATCCTGTTTCTCGCAGAAATGCTTCCAACTTTCAGTTTTGGCTTTTTTGGCTTCATACTCATACTTTTCTTTCTGTTTCAGGTATTCTTCGACCACCTTTGGCCTGCGGACTGGTGCAGCACAACGGATTCGTCGCTTCATCGTGGTGACCTTTCTCTTCAATTCAGCGAGATCCTCCGACCACCATGGTATGGTAAGTGTACTATTTATTTTCTTTTTTGGAATACTACTATTGCATGATTCTACTATTGTATTTGTATATTGTTCTATTTTTTGTTCTAATTCTACTTTACTTGTTATGTTTTCTATTTCATTTTTACTAGCTTTATTTGTTTCGAGCAATTGGGATAGTTTCTCATGAAACATGTTCCAATTGGCTTTCTTGCTATTGTATATTCTGGTAGTTCTCTTGATGCTTGTACCTTTGGCCTTTTTCAGTTTTATTTGGAATGTAAGAACGTTGTGGTCGGAGCTCGTTAATCCTATTTCTACCTTCCAGTCATCAATCAAGTTCAATAACTCCGTCGAGCAAGCCGTTACGTCGATGAAACTGGTATATGACTTGTTGCCTCTTATTGTATCAAAGGTTGGAGTCTTGCCTTCGTTCAGCACATGTAATTCCATTTCTTCAAAAATCCCTGCCATGTCTTCTCCTCTATCGTCAATTTTCAGGCTTCCCCACCACGGATGTTTTGCGTTTCCGTCGCCTCCTATAAGGATTTTCCCTTTTTCAGCATGCTCTTTGATCTTTTTTAGTTGTTCCAGGTATGGTTCTATAGGTTCAGTTGGTTCAAAGTAAAAGGAGACCACCACAATCTCCCAGGCACTCGTTCGGAGTTTCACCACAACGATGTTGTTTGTGGTGAAATCCGGAAGGAGGATGGCGTCGATTTCACTGTCAAAAACGGCGATGGCCGCTTTTACTACACCGTTTCCTAGGTTAATGCTCTGGAAGATTCTGGCAGTCCCGTAATTCTTTGTCTTACGAATGTTTCCAACGTAAGGCTCCTGGAGAAGTGCAAACGCTATCTTCCTTTTATCTGCCTCGAACATAATTTCATGCGTTGCCAGGTCCTTCCTTTGTAGGTTAGCTTGTGCGACGAAATATGCTTCTGTGTCTTTTCGGGGGTAGTTTGAGCTAGGGACCACTTTAGCAATATGCTATTGTGGCCCGGGCCAGTGCCTCCCACTTCCGACGGATCGGACATTCATTGCTGAAGGTTAGGTTAGGTTAGGTTAGGTTAGGTTAGGTTAGGTTAGGTTAGGTTAGGTTAGGTTAGGTTAGGTTAGGTTAGGTTAGGTTAGGTTAGGTTAGGTTAGGTTAGGTTAGGTTAGGTTAGGTTAGGTTAGGTTAGGTTAGGTTAGGTTAGGTTAGGTTAGGTTAGGTTAGGTTAGGTTAGGTTAGGTTAGGTTAGGTTAGGTTAGGTTAGGTTAGGTTAGGTTAGGTTAGGTTAGGTTAGGTTAGGTTAGGTTAGGTTAGGTTAGGTTAGGTTAGGTTAGGTTAGGTTAGGTTAGGTTAGGTTAGGTTAGGTTAGGTTAGGTTAGGTTAGGTTAGGTTAGGTTAGGTTAGGTTAGGTTAGGTTAGGTTAGGTTAGGTTAGGTTAGGTTAGGTTAGGTTAGGTTAGGTTTTTTTTTTTTTTTTTTTTTTTTTTTTTTTTTTTTTCTCTCGTTCCTCTGACGTAATCAAAGACAGTTTTTACTTTATTTCTATCTACGGGTGGGTATACATTCTTATCGTACCCTCTTGGGGTCTAGGGGGGTCTAAAACAACAACTACATTTTAATTTTGCAGAAAAACTTATTCTAGGTACAGGGATTCTTAACACTTTTCTTAAAATTAGGCGGCTTAATTACAATTTACACGTTCATGATTATCTTACACACTTTGTTTATCTTATGTTTCTACATTACCTATTTTGTACAGTTTTATTTTACTTATTCTATTTCTATGTAATTCATAGGTTTTTACATTTACAATTTATTGCTGATTTGATATATATAACTTATTATATATTTTCAGCAAAATTATGTATCCTTGTTTCTTAATATTACTTTACTAGCAATACTGATGCAATAGTCTATTAGCTTATTTCTAACATGTTTATCATTAATGTATTCATGTACAGTATTTGGTTCTAACCTTATGTTATACATTTGCTCAGCTTCGTATCTTTCTTTGCTAAATGCGGGACACTCGAACAGTATATGCTGCACAGTTTCATTTTTGCCTGGTTCGCAGATGCACGATGGGTCTTCCTTACACTTGAAACGAGTTAAGTATTCTGAAAACCCACCGTGCCCTGTCATTATCTGCGTCAGGATTCCCACTGGTCCTACTTTCCTGACTATTTTAAATGCCTGAATGGCGTCGGGGAAGAACATTTTGGTTATGGCTGCTGTTTCGCCAGCTTTATATCTGGTGTTCCATGCTTTAAGTGTTGCCGACCTAATTTCTCTTTTTACATATGAGGCTGGACAGAATTCGTAGTCAGGTCTCTTTTTACTTCCAAGGGCTGCGTCCTTTGCTAGTCGGTCCGCTTGTTCGTTGCCCTCTAGGCCTGCGTGTGCTTTGACCCAGTATAAAAGTACATTTTTATGCTGGTTTTTCATTGCATGTCTCAGGTTGTTGCGTATTTCTACTGCTAGAGGGTGAATCGAAGTGTTGTTGGTGATCGTTTCGAGCGAAGATCTCGAGTCGCTGAAGACACCGAAGCTCGTCTCTGTGCTCTTCAGGATCTCCCTCGTGGCTTTCCATATGGCCAGCAATTCTGCCTGGTAGACGGTGCAGAAGGACGACAGTTTCAATTTGTGGGCTTTGGTCTCAGCTAGCGTATTCCATACGGATAACGCTGCTCCGACCTTGCCCTCAATTTTACTGCCGTCCGTGAACATTCGTACTGCGTGACCGCTATGAATGTTCACCTGCTCCTGGTCTTCCAGGCATATGAATTCCAGGCACATATGTTCCGCCGGGTGAGGGGATTCCGCAAAGGCTGCCATTTTTTCAATCTCCCTATCTCCTAGTGTTGGCTGGGGGACTCCTCTCTTAGCCTCATACAGGGCTGCTGCTTCCTGTATTCTGAGGTCGAGAGGCAGGATGCCAGCCAACACTAGTGCCGAGTTTAAGGAGACTGTTTTGTAGGACTTGCACATCTTTTGTGCAAAGCCCCGTTGCACAGAGTTTAGTACCTTTTGTACCCCAATTTTTTGAGCTGCCGGTGCCCAAGCACTGGATGCGTACATAACGATGGGTTCGACTACTGCCGTATAGATGGTGCGTATGACCTCCGAGTGAAGACCCCAGCTGATCTTGGCGGCTCTAGACAGCTGCTTATAGACATTCAGAGCCTTCTTGCACACGTCTACTACATGGCTGTTGAACGTGAGCTTGCTGTCTAATGTGAGCCCCAAGATCTTGATTTGGTTTGACATTCCAATGTCGACCCCGCCCATGCTCAGCCGTGGTGTGTCGTATTTCAGTTTCTTTGTGATCACCATCGCATTTGTTTTGTGTGGTGCGAACTTAAGTTTGTTACGGACACCCCACTGCTGAACATGTGCGAGAGCGGCATTCGCCTGTCGCTCCACTTCTAATGCAGTCTCACCGTCAAAGACGAGCACAACATCATCGGCAAAAGCTTGGCAGTAGTCTCCCCGTTCTCCCAGTTCCTTTAGCAATGGGTCGAGGATCAAATTCCAGAGAATTGGTCCTCCTATGGACCCTTGGACGCAGCCTTTGGTGGTAATTCTGCTGATTTCCTCACCTGCGTACCTGACTTTTACCTTTCTGCTGTCAAGGTAACTGTCAATGAGCCGTCTTATGTTAATTGGACAGTTTTCTTCTGCCAAACGGATCCTGATAACAGGCCACCACGCACTGTCGAAGGCTCCCTCTATGTCCAAAGATACTAATGTTACAAGTCTTTTTTGTCTCAGCTTACCGCGTATATATTGTGTTAGGTCATAGAGAGAGTCTTCCGTGCTCCGTCTTGGCATGAATCCGTATTGGCAGGCGCTTATCTTTGGGAGGACATACCATTTTATTCGATTTACGACCATTTTCTCCAGAATTTTACCCATCACTGGCAACAATCCTATGGGTCTATAAGACTTGGCTTCCGTGTAGCTCACCTTTCCCGGCTTACGGAGTACTACCACGGTCGCCTCCTTCCAGATGTTTGGAAAATGACCCTGTTCTAGGCACTTGTTGGCCAGTGATAGGTACAACTCTGGGTCTCGAGATATTGCGTGCTTACAAATGTCAGCCGTCAATCCGTCCGCACCTGGAGCTTTTTTAGGGTTAAAGCTGTTCATCGCAGCTTTCACCTCTTCAGCGGTAAATGGTGGGTCATGCTCTACATCATGCTCCGGACCATTTACTTGGTTGGCTTTCCTTCTCATTTGCTGATGAACGTCACTATCGCTATCTTCCCTGTCTTCCGGGTAAAAGGTCTCGGCCAGCATTTCCGCAGATTCTCTGGGATTTAGTACCTTTCCTTCCTTAATGAGGGGCAGGTCTTCTTGTCTCTTTGTTGTTCTTCCAATGACCCGATATATACCCTCCCACATTCCTTCTCTATCCTGCTTCCCACAGAAACCCTTCCAGCTTTCTATTTGTGCCTTTTTAACTTTGTGCTCATATTCTTGTTTTATTTGCAGGTACTCTTCGACGACCATCTCCCTCCGGACCGGCGCTGCACAGTGGACTCTACGCTTCCTGGTCGCGACCTGTTTCTTCAAGAGTGCGAGTTCTTCCGACCACCACGGTAAGTTGACTTGGTTTTTTGTTTTAATTTTAGGGATACTATTGTTACTTGTTTCTATTACTATGTTTATGTATTGCTCTATTTTTCTTTCTAGTTCAAATTTACTACAAATTTTTTCTATTTCTTTTTTGACTAGTTGGTTTTCTTCCTGCAATTGGGCCATTTTCTCATGAAAACAGTGCCAATTTGCTTTTTTAGTATTATAGACCCTAGTGGTTCTGCTAATGTTTGTTCCTTTGGATTTAGTTAGTCTTATTTCAAAGAGTAGTGCATTGTGGTCGGAGCTCGTCAGGCCTTCGTCTACCCTCCAGTCCTCGACCAGGTCCAGTAGGTCCAATGTGCAGGCCGTGATGTCGACGATGCTTGTGTAGGTCCTGTTTCCTCTGACTGTTGCGAACGTTGGGGTGTCTCCTTCGTTGAGCACCTGCAAATCTAGTTCTTCCAATGTTCCTGCCATTTCTTCTCCTCTGCCATCGATATTCTTACTGCCCCACCAGGTGTTTTTGGCATTTGCATCGCCACCTATGATGATTTTTTCTACGCCTACGGTTTGCGTTATCTTTTTTAGGTGTTCTAGGTACGGTTCAATTGGCTCAGTTGGCTCGAAGTAAAAAGAGACTACAGCTATTTCCCAGGCACAAGTTCGCATCTTGACCACTGTGATGTTTGGCGTCGTCAGATCTGGGCATTGACCTATGTCAATGTCTGAGTCGAAGACTGCGATTCCCGCCTTAACCACCTTATCTCCCCGGTTTGTGCACTGGTAAATTCTCGCACCGCTGTAGCCTCTTATTTCGCCAACAGCTCCAACATATGGCTCCTGAATCAGCGCAAATGCCATCCTCTTCTTGCTTGCCTCAAGCATAAGCTCTTGGGTTGCTAACTCCATTCTTTGCAGGTTTGCTTGGGCTACTAGGTATGGCTTTGCGCCGTCTTGTGCAGGAGATACCTTCGGGACCACCTCAGCAGTACGCTATCGTCGCTCGCGCTAGTGCTTCCCATTTTCTGCGGATGAAGCATTCTTGGCTGAAGGCGTTGTGGTCTGTCCTATCAGCCTTGGCGTGCATGCAGTTGGTGCACGATGGGACTGCACCCGCTAGCCAGTCTGCACATTCAGACCGCATGTGGGGTCCCCCGCAGTGGCAGCACTTCGCTGTGGTTTCCTTGCAGAACCGTCTTCCGTGTCCATACCCCAGACAAAGTGAGCACTGCACGAGCGGCGATTGGTCCACCACTTTCACTCGCTGGAGGTCTATCCGGACGGTTCCCACGTCAACCAATCGTCGCCAGATCTTAGGGGACACCCTCATGACTACGTGGTGCGTATGTGGGTTTCTTCCATGTTTCTTGTAGACTATTTCCATTTTTAGGTGTTTTAGGTCTTCAGTCACTACTTCCTTGTTCAGGTTTCTCAGGGAGTTGAGGACATCCTCGTCACTATTGAACTTAAAAACGTCCCTGAGGATCACCAAGGGGTCTTTGTTTTTAATTTCTTCTACGTTCAGTTCTTCTGCTTCTTTGAGTTTTTCCTTGACCCTCTGTCTCTCTTCTTCCGTCCTGCATCCCACTATCACCTTCCTGTCCTTTGCTTTCCTGATTTTCTCCACTATTATACCGCTCTCCTTTGCATTTACTGTCTCCCTTATCCTATTTAGAACCTGTTCTCCTGTTTCCATTTCGTCCTTTGCAGTGACTACCACCGAGTGCAGTGCAGCTGGTGCCGTAAAGTGTCTTGCAGGGTGCGCCGCTGTTACACTGGCGTAGGACTGCTTTTCCTGGATCTCTTGCTGTTTTTCTATCGTTTGTTTTAGTTTTTCCATTCTTTCGTTGCTGTCCTGTATGAGTTTTGCGTGTTCCTCTAGTCTCTGCATGAGTTCGCTTGTTTCTTTCCCATTGTCCTTTGTTGGTTCTTCTTTCTTTTCAGGTTCTTTCTCTTTTTCAGGTTCGTGTCTAGTTTCGGGTTCCTTCGTTTGTGACTTTCCTTTTACGCTTTCTCCTTCTTTTACCAGCTGGTAAAGTCTGTCGATTGCGCTCATCACTTCCGTCTTAATTTCTGTTTTTATGTTCCTCGAGTTTCCCAGGTTGGTTTTCGCTCTTGTAACGCACTGTCTGGCTTCAGCCAGCCGATCTTTCAGCTTGTGGTTAGGTTTTTCTACGGTAGGTGGGCTTTTTGTTGCTTCCGTCGATATTCTACGGGTCATTATTTTGCTCTCTACTTGAGAGGTCGTTGGTTTTGGTTTCGACTTTAAAAGCTCCACCATCTTCACCTTCTTCGGAGTGACTGCGGTCTTGGATAGTGGGTCCGGTTTCCCAGATTCCCACTCTCCAATGCTTTTCCTTACGCTTTGGGTCGGGCTGGTGTGGGCGCTTAGTGGTACGGGATCGATAACTTCGTACGTTTGGTTCCCACAAGGGCTTTGTTCTTCTTCCGTCTGCTTCGGCAACATGGTTTCTGTTGGCCTCTCCATTTCTCTCACAACCTGGGGGTCCTCTTCTGTGACCCTTGATCCTTTTTTTGGTGTGCGGAACATGTTTGTCAGAGGAATTTATCACTCGTTTGTCTTATGTAGGATTTGTAAATATTTAAATTTGTAAAAGTTGTAAATACCTTGTCTTAATCTAATAAATTGTGTATATTCTTAATTCTAATAAAAATTTTAACTCTAGGTAGAGTCGTCCCTAAGAATAGCTTTTACTTTTTTAAGACGTCGCCGTTAGTTGTGGGTTAAATTTCTAAGAGAAATTTGTCAACGAAAATATTTTAGTATCTCTACGTAGAGTCTTCCCCAGCAATTTGTTAGGTTTTCCAGGTGGTATACTGTCGCAAGGCAAAAGCCGCGTCGGAATAGATACGCCGGTAAGAAAGATAAAACAAGTAGATAAAACTACTTTAAGGCAAAAACCATAGGGTAAAAGTCAATTCTGGAAACGACTCCAGTTGGAGCCTGTCTAGTGTGGCTAACAGTAGGCCTGACAACGCACAAGTACTTTGCCGAAAACCGTGTCTAAATATATAGCCTACTTTAGAAGTTATGGATGATTTACTGTTTGAAATTCTGTATCTTTACCTTAGTAACTGCAATCAGGGTGGGTGGGCGGGCGATTTTTTTAACTTTTTGGCTAATATTTGTGTTTTTTCTGTTGCAGGTACGTGCAGTGACGTCGGGCAAAGGTGATCCAGCCACGAGAAGTGCAGATTCAAGCCAGGTGTTGGACAAAAGTTTAAAAAAAACCACCCAAAACACACTAAAATTACAAAAAATACCGGAAAATTGCAGTTTCTCGAAAATTTTTCTATGACAAGTGAATACGTGCACTCGCTCAGTAACTAGAGCGCGGCGAGCCGCTTTTTATGATGTACTACACGGCTATATTCACTTTAAGTTGGAGTCAAGAAAAATATTTTATCGTTTTTTCCTTATACAAAATGTCGTTTTCGAGTGCAAAACGGTCAATAATTTGACTTTTTACTATCGAAACGACACTCTGAAACTGGGAAAACAACCGATGCGATAGACTACAATTTTAGAAACAAAAAGAAGCTAAGAATTTGGAATACAGAATTTATAAAGCCGAAAATTAATGAAAATTTTATAAGTTTTTAAACAAAAAATGCTAAAAACGTTGAAAAGTCAAAATTTATGTATAAACGATGGGTCGTAACAGAATACGATCGCTAAACGGACACCGAGACGCTTAATTTGATAGGTCGCACGCGACTGTATGTCAATAAAATTTTTTCAGTTTTTATCGGTTAGGTTAGGTTAGGTTAGGTTAGGTTAGGTTAGGTTAGGTTAGGTTAGGTTAGGTTAGGTTAGGTTAGGTTAGGTTAGGTTAGGTTAGGTTAGGTTAGGTTAGGTTAGGTTAGGTTAGGTTAGGTTAGGTTAGGTTAGGTTAGGTTAGGTTAGGTTAGGTTAGGTTAGGTTAGGTTAGGTTAGGTTAGGTTAGGTTAGGTTAGGTTAGGTTAGGTTAGGTTAGGTTAGGTTAGGTTAGGTTAGGTTAGGTTAGGTTAGGTTAGGTTAGGTTAGGTTAGGTTAGGTTAGGTTAGGTTAGGTTAGGTTAGGTTAGGTTAGGTTAGGTTAGGTTAGGTTAGGTTAGGTTAGGTTAGGTTAGGTTAGGTTAGGTTAGGTTAGGTTAGGTTAGGTTAGGTTAGGTTAGGTTAGGTTAGGTTAGGTTAGGTTAGGTTAGGTTAGGTTAGGTTAGGTTAGGTTAGGTTAGGTTAGGTTAGGTTAGGTTAGGTTAGGTTAGGTTAGGTTAGGTTAGGTTAGGTTAGGTTAGGTTAGGTTAGGTTAGGTTAGGTTAGGTTAGGTTAGGTTAGGTTAGGTTAGGTTAGGTTAGGTTAGGTTAGGTTAGGTTAGGTTAGGTTAGGTTAGGTTAGGTTAGGTTAGGTTAGGTTAGGTTAGGTTAGGTTAGGTTAGGTTAGGTTAGGTTAGGTTAGGTTAGGTTAGGTTAGGTTAGGTTAGGTTAGGTTAGGTTAGGTTAGGTTAGGTTAG
>OX352712.1:0-2500 GCA_947095575.1 Electrophaes corylata | reverse complement strand
ATTAATTAATGGCTCTCAATATGTATGTTGCATCTAATATGGTGCTAAATTTACGCTTCTATTACAATTTTTATAATTTTGTTACTAAACCTAAATTATGTATTTATAACTTTTATGTACAAAATGAAAACCAGGATAACTTAATCTATTTTTGTTTTATCTATTTTATTCCTTACTTAATGTTCTTAATATATTTTACTATCTATTTCTTAATATTACTTACAACTAAAATTTATTAACTACATGTTTTATTTATTTTTGTGTTTTTGTGTTTTTTCTTCCATTAAATTTACCTACTTTATTTCTAGATTATACTGTGTTTTGTTTACTCTATTTAACAATATGATTTAGCTGGTTAACTTTATATATGACAATATATAAATCCAACAAGACTTATTTACCCTATTTATTTATATTGTTTGCCTAATTGTCTATGTTTTTATTACCTCTTTACAGTTATTTTTTAGTTATTTAGTGAACATTGTTATTTATGGTTTGTCCGAGACATAAAGAATTTCCACCGAGTGCTCTGTTTTTCACCTCTCAGGGATAAACGGATGGCCATGATTAACATGGGCCAAACCGTTTATTTGGACAGCTACTTTCCTCGTCGGTGGTTTTGTCTGGAGCTGCCCTAACAATGGTAGGCTATGGAAGCCCTAGCCAGTGCGTCCCACTTCCTCCTGATCACGCACTCCAAGCTGAAGGCATTGTGATCGACCTTCTCAGCCTTGGCGTGCGTGCAGTTGCAGCAGGAAGGGGCCGCACCGGCCAGCCAGTCCGCACACTCCGTCCTCATGTGGGGTCCCCCACAGTGGCTGCATTTTACAGTGGTCTCCACGCAGAACCGTCGGCCATGGCCGTAGCCGAGGCACAGCGAGCACTGTACCAGTGGCGACTGGTCAGCCACCTTGACTCGCTGTAGGTCTATTACGACGGTCCCAGCGTGGACCAAACGCTGCCAAACTCCGGGGGACACCCTCATGATAACGTGTTGCGTTTGGTTATTCCTAGTTTTCCTTTTGTACATAACCTCTATTTTATTTTCTTCCCTATCAAGGTCTGTGAGGATTGCTTCATTTTGTATCCAAATAGCGTCGAGGATGTCTTGGTCGCTATTGTGTAGGAAAACATTCTTCAGGATTACAAGCGGGTCCTTGTTCTTCATTTCTTCTACAGTTAGGTACTCTTCTGCTCTCTTTAGCCTTTCCTTAACTTGCTGTCTTTCCTCTTCTGTTTTACACCCCAGAATCACCTTTCTGTCCTTTGCTTTTCGAATCCGTTCCACAGATATTCCTCCTTCCTTTGCATTAATCGTTTCCCTTATCTTTTTCATTATGTCGTCTCCTCTTTCCTGCTCGTCCTTGGCAGTTACTACTACGGAGTATAGCGCGGTCTGCTCCGGTAGTTTCCTAACAGGCGCCGCTGCCACACTCGCGTATGTCTGCTTTTCTATGCTTTCTTGTGTCAATTCCATCTTTCCTTGGAGCATTCTCATTCTCTCATTATTCTCACTAATGAGGGTTGAATGCTCTTCCATTTTCCTTATAAGTGTGTTTTCTAACTTCTCTTTTTCGCTTTCAGGTTCTTTTTCCTTTTCTGGCTCTCTTTTCTGTTCTGGTTCACTCGAATTCTTCTTTTCTTGTTCTGTCTCAAGTTCTGATTCTTTCACCAGCTGGTACAGTCTTTCGATCGCTTGTAACACCTCTGTTTTTATCTCTGTCTTGATGTTCCGAGAGTGGCCGAGGTTTATTTTGGCCTTTGTGAGACAAGCTTTCGCCTCTGCCAGCCGGCTCGTGTATTTTGGTTGCGTCGGTGGACTTCCCGAAGCTTCAGCGGGTACTCTTGCCACCATTCTACTCCCTTGCGAGAGTACCTTTTTCGGCTTCTGGAGTTCCACCGGCTTAGCCTTTTTTGGGGTGGTTGGAGTAATGGGGTCTGCTTTTCCAGACTCCCATTCCCCAATACTTCTTCTTACAGATTTGTTCTTTTCGCACTCCTGCATAACTGGCGATATCGAGCTTCGAGAAGCTTCGGTCGAAGGCCGAGTCT
Organism: Electrophaes corylata; assembly: GCA_947095575.1. Taxonomy (NCBI): domain Eukaryota; kingdom Metazoa; phylum Arthropoda; class Insecta; order Lepidoptera; family Geometridae; genus Electrophaes; species Electrophaes corylata. The sequence goes on along the minus strand of OX352712.1, from coordinate 448 downwards.
TTTTCGCAGGTGTGCGAATGCCAAACATTTTAGGCTTTGTCAGAGGGACACTTAACAATCAAACTTAAGCTAATAAAAATAAGGTGTAAAATTTTTGTCAATTTGTAAATAAAACTATTAAACTTAATCCTACTCTAGCCTAATAAAATATATTGTTCCTGATAAGAACTTTGATCTACTGTCTCGGGCACTGAGGTAACTACCAGTTTTCAGGTAGATAAAAGGACTTTAAGGCAAAAACCAAAAAGTCTAAGTCAAATTTTTTAAAACAGTCCTGGAAGAGTCTATCTGTTACAGCCAATAAAAGGCCTGTTACCGTACAAATACTTTGCCGAAAACCGTGTCCAAAAATATGGTCAACTTTAGAAGTTATTAATGATTTACCTACGGAAATTTAGTATTCTTGCCTTGGTAACGAAAATCTGGGTGGGTGGGTGGGCGGGCGATT